>LPNX011217791.1:126414-136515 GCA_001517045.1 Pseudotsuga menziesii | reverse complement strand
ATATATATATATATATAACTTCCACTTTTTAGCACTATGCTTTTCACAAGTTTTTAATAGTCCGATGTCACTTGTTATTCCCTTTGTTGATATTCAATCTATGACAAAATATATTATATGGGAGTAGTCTAACGGGTCGACGATTTCGCCTGGCGTTAGACTACTCCGTCAACCGTCTCCGTTAAACCGTCAACCCCTCCGGCCCCTTCCGTTCTCATCTCGGTGAGCATTTTTCACCGGGTCCCACATGATCCCTGCAGATTCGTCGTTCCCGTCCGTCGCCTCAATGTCCTCCCCGGCAGATCCACTATCCCGTCAACGTCCTCGCCTGCTGAAAACTGAACCATGGAAATGCCGAAGATTTTCTTCCCTCGAACTTACAATGTTTTAATATTATCTGAGCAGATAAATCAGCTTGTCTGGACTCGTTTTCACAGAGTTGTAACACGAAAATTAATATCCCATGCTTTTGTCTCCCTGATTTGATCCCGATTTAGGGTAAACAGTTTTTAAAATCGGTCCAGAGCTATAAACTACACATATCTCACCGGAGGCATAGAATTGAAGTAAAACACACATGGTCTAGAGATTGGTTCAAGTTCAATAAAGAAGGTGGAGTGCCCTCGCTGGTAGTTGGATAAGGGTGATTTTACTTTCCCGTTCCTGGATTGGTAAAGATCGTGAATCCCTTCCTAAGGTCATGTCAATGCCCCTGTTATCATCCCGACATTGTGGTAACTGTAACCCCGGATATCCCGAACTGCCTACGCTAACTGCACAAGCTCTCTCTTCTGTCTTCTCGTCTTTCTTCTTCTCTAGGGTTATAGCTTGCCTTTCGTTTTGTCTCTAGATTCCTTCCTCTGAGTGAGTAGCTTCTCGTCCTTAGATGATAAAGTTATGAGCAGAGTTCGTGCTTTGGGACTTAATCCAGAGACGAAAGGTTGGTTGTATTCTACTAGATCTTCTACCAAGACTAGGATCAGGACCAGTAGCGATCGAACCATCCAATACAGTGACTATCTCTATAGATACGGGTTTTATTGGAGAGTCTATTTAGTTATATGCATTTCCTAATTAGTTATCCATATCATATTCTGTAGTGAAAAGGATACTTATGACGTCTCGTCTCTTACAATCTCCCTATAGATCCATGACAATGTTTGATCAGTGCTTTACAAAGATCAATAGTGAAAGATCAATGGCGTAAGCCGAATCTGTCTCAATGGTTGCATGCGGCATACGAATACCCCCAGCGCTGTACGTGAGAGCAGATCGATGGCGAATAAAAAATGGCGCAGGGGCAAGGTTTGCTACCAATAAAGAGCGTGGGTTACAACAGCTTGTTTATTTAAGATTCAACTTGTGAAAACGAATCAGGGAGACAGAAGCATGGGATATTAATTTTCGTGTTACAACTCTGTGAAAACGAGTCCAGACAAGCTGATTTATCTGCTCAGATAATATGAAAACATTGTAAATTCGAAGGAAGAAAATCTTCGGCATTTCCATGGTTCAGTTTTCAGCAGGCGAGGACGTCGACGGGACAGTGGATCTGCCGTGGAGGACATTGAGGCGACTGACGGGAACGATGGATGTGCAGGGATCATGTGGGACCCGGTGAAAAATGCTCACGGAGATGAGAACGTAAGGGGCCGGAGGGGTTACGGTTTAACGGAGACGGTGGACGGAGTAGTCTAACGCCGGGCGAAATCGTCGACCCGTTAGACTACTCCTATTATATGAACTCACCAATTCTTTTAGAACCGAAACTTAACAAACCAAATTAATATAAGGTCACTATAACTGAATGGCAATTTGATAATACGGTGGATCAACTGGATTGCAAACGTCCCTACTCGTGAACCGGTGTGGACCGGTTGTTACCCCGTTCATTTCCTTCGAATGGCAGCCACATTCTTCTAGATAATTGCACAACCAGAAGAGTTTTCTATGAATAAAATCTGGCAGAAATTACTTCGTTCTCACGATTTTCGTTTTGTTTAGAGCTTTCAGACTATGCTATTGAAGAGATTCCCCACGAGAATTTTCTGTCGACGGTCGCTTTACCCTAACTCGTTGTTGCTTGAAATTCGTTTTTTTCCCACACAACAGATTCAAAGTTAAATCACGGTGGATGAAAAAGCCAACGACTCTAATACCTATTATTAGTCCGATGGCTAATTCTCTCCACGCGAGTCCATAACACACGATGGCGGCTTGACAAAACTCTATGACAGCCAAAATAAGAGGTCTGATCGATTGGCGATTGAGTTTAGGCGTGATTTTCTACTTTCTTGACACGGTAGCACGATAAATGTTCAACACAATGCATGATAAACGTTTAACACAGCCGATGCCCCTATCAATTGGATTTCCCACCGCTTACTTGGATGAAAAGCATAAAACAGTTTTGGAGCAATCTCTCTTGACTCGATTTTCTCTTATATTTTGCAGCGGGGTGTCTTTCAAAAAAATTATGAACCATAATTCCAAATTTTTAGTGGCCAGGATCCCTGTTGTCGATCAAGGACCTGAAATTTCATAGAAACTATGGGAATTTGGGTGTGGCCAAAAGCCTAGTCAGACAAAATCTGATAAGGGTTTGTAGAGCCGGGAGACAAAATCTGATAAGGGTTTGTAGGGCCGGGATAAAAAAAATGAGGCTGTGATACCAAATGTGACAACAGAATTCGTTTCTAAATAAACTTAAATGTGACGAACAGAATTCGTTACTAAATTAAATAAATGTGTAATGAATAAGAGTATCTATAACTCCTGAAGGTATTTTATTTTTTTAAGTATTAATATTTAATAATTAATTATTATTATTAATCAATATAGAATATTTATAACTTATTTAATATTATGTTTATTATATGACATAAAGTGAAAAAGTTACCAATTTGAAGCCTCCCGTTCCTGTACTTCTAGAAGGATTGCATATGCTGTCCTAATAGGCCAACAATATTTCACAGGCCATACGATATAGCACTGCCACTGCAACTGCCAGTTTTTATTTGATTATATAGATATTTCTTCCCGAAACTGGCAAAGAAGATCATTCCCTCCCTTAGTTACCTTCTTTTGACCATTTTCTACAACAGAAGATAGATGTCCTCTTGGTTATCCGATTCGGAGCATTCATAGTTTCAACAACAAATTTGTAATGTACATTGGTGCTTCTTGAAAAGATGTACATGAGACTGAATTGTAACAGTAATATGATTTTCAAGACCCTGGATATGTCAATCCTTTGGACATGGACATGGAATATATAGTCATTATTATTTCTGTATCTCATATATATACTGTTGAACTTGAAACTTTCAGGCAGCCATTGTCTGTATCGCAGGCCTGAAGATATGATAATGTATTTTTTCTATTTCAAGCTAATATATTTTCTCTACCTACAAAAAAACAGATGTAATGACCAAGATAGTCATCGCTATTTCTGTATCTCATATGTATACTGTTGAAACATTCAGGCAGCCATTTCCTGTATTGCAGGCCTGAAGATATTATTATGTACTTTTTCAATCTTCAGTTAATATATTTTCTCTACCAAAAAAAGACAAATGTAACGACCAAGATCATCTTGTTCTAAATTCCGTGAGCTTTAAGTCAATCTCGTATGTAACTATCAGAGTTATTTCAGAGAGTTTATCAAGATAATACTTGAATTAATAGCATGTTGGGATTTGCTTCCAGGTGCTCATGAGGCCTATGTTTGGTGCCATTGGAAAGGGTGGAAGTTCATGTTCAATTGCCTTTGTAAGCAGGGTAAACTATTCAAATCCTTTGGAAACTCAATTTTCATACGTCTCATATTCATGATTTTAAATGTCCAAGATCAGATTAAAGAGTATTATTTTTGTGCTGCTTGAAATGGGATTAAACATTTGACTCCTGTCTTCCATATTAGCAGGCTGCCAAAGAAGCTGGAGTTGAAAAAGAATATGGACTCCGAAAGAGAGTTGAAGCAGTTCAAAATGTCCGTAGCTTGACCAAATTGGACATGAAGTTGAATAGTGCAACTCCTAAGATTGAAGTTGATCCCGAGTATTTCACAGTTACAGCAGATGGAGAGCCCCTAAACTGCTCAGCTGCTACCACACTTCCTTTGTCAAAGAATTATTTTATTTTCTAAGCTTTGAAGGAATTTAATCACACAAACAATGTAGCAAAACTTCAATATCTTCTGCATAAGTGGACAACAGGAAATACAAGTCATTTAGAAGTGTATTTTATAAAATGTTGTATTGTCTCTTTCATAATAACTGATTGTGCTGAAGAGGGGCATTCTACAGACCAGTTTAGTAGAGGGAGATGTGTAACTTTTTCTGTGCTCATCCTAAAGTTGTTGTACTGAAGAGGCTTATTCTACAGCCCAGTATGGGGAGATGTGTAACTCCTTCTTTGCTCATCTTAAAGTTGACATGTGTCTTATTAAAAATAATAATAAAATATTATAAAATATAATATGTAAGCTCAAAATTAGATTTAAAACATTTACAAGGACATATATATAAAATTACACAAATTAGATAAATTAAGATCCTTCCTCAACATTTACAGTCTAAAAAAAGGTTTGCACCTCGAAAAATTTGATCCCACTACCTCTTTTAAGATGGATCATGGATCTATGTTCTAGGTTGCTGTAAGTTGTATTCATATTTTTAAAATTTGAATTCATAATGATATTTAGCCTTTTTCACATTTTCCACATACAGTTTACAAGATTAGATTATATATATATTTTCTATTTATAAAAAATTATTGTCCTTGTGGATTAAATTTCATGTATCCATTTTTGTCATAACATTGATTTGATTATTCACGTTGAAAAAACACGACCTGATTTCTTGATTTGTCATAACTGATTTCTTGTAGCTTTCAATTAATCACTAAGAGTCTAAGTTAACGACCGCTTTAAAAACATGTTGATTATGCAACTTTACATGAATCCCTTATATCCTATAATTACTGGATTTTGGAGGGGTTTATAGTTATGCCCCCGACCAGGGGATATATATATGAATCGGTTAGGCCGATTATTTCGACTAATTTGTAGCAACTTCAATAAAAACATATAATTTTTTCTATAGTTGTATCAATTTTTTTTTGGAATTATTTAAATCTTGATTTATCTTACATCTTATTGGTTTATATCGCTGACGTAGGCCTGGGACTTTGTGCCCCAAGACCCGGCTGCGAGCTTGCGTAAGCAACTTCTTGGCAAAAAAGTTATGAGGCTAGTTTCTCGAGAGTTTCTTGGTAGCAAGGTAATAATGGCATATTAATTTGTTTAGATATACACTTCCTCTCAACTTTGACAAAAAATTCAGGTTCGAAGCTACATTTACAATGACCTTGTGGCTATATGCATGCATCTCTCCTAGGGTGTTGCCACGAATTTGCATGTATTTCTTTGATAGTGTTTTCTTCCTACTGCCACTGTTCATCCCATTCCTACTGCCACCGCTCATCCCATTTAATATAACACCATAAAAACCTGCGTCAGATGTTGATAAAAGCAACGATATAACACCATAAAAACCTGCACCAGATGTTAATACAAGTAGCGAAATCCAACGACACAAGATAAGACAACATCGCCAGATAAAACCAGAAATAGAGAATACCTAAAACTGGCGATAAGGCTCCAAGATACCGAAATACAAGATATGACAACGGCGTTGGACAAAAACAGAAAAAAGAAGACCTAATACCAACCCAAAGTCTCCATAATGTGTGGAATATAGTAGTTGTTGGCTTTATGGCTCTTATTAAGTAGTTGAAATAGCTAGGAAGACAGACAAAAATGTGTTGTGTCTACACCATATGCATTAAATATTATATTCCCAGAAAAGAAGAGCAGGACCAGTTCCTTGTGAAATATGAATCCACACATAATTGAGCTAAAAAGACATACAAAACGTTCGTATCACACACCAACTAAATGCGTAGGTCTACTCGCACCAAAACAACCAACCCACAATGTATAGCGGTTTTAAAATAAGAAAATCGATATTCTCCTCTCCTATATATACCTTACTGTGAGTTAGTCCTCCTTCACACAACAAGTTCAAAGCTCTCAAGTCCTTTTACAAGATTGTATTGCGTTGCAGGATCTTTAATTCTGTCAAAATTTGCATCACACAATAAGTTCAAAGCTCGCACGTCTTCTTACAAGATTGTATTGCATTGTAGGATCTTTAATTCTGTCAAAATTTGACAGAAAATGAAGAAACATTAATGGGCATAGCAGCAACACTTGTTCTGCCAATTGTCATAGCGATTGCACTGGCTGCATCCCGGGCACTAACTATCATGGCAGAGGCCCTGGACGTGTTTAAGAGGAATTCACAGGTTGTGACTGTTGTTAATCTCTTGCAGGAAGGCAATGGTATTTCATTTGATTAACTTTCTCCACTAATTGCATGCAAATTTTCTGTCATTTGTTATTCAATTCTGTCAGTTTTGAGCCATTGGTTTTGGTTTTGAAAGCAATTTTTCTGTCAATTCCATCAGTTTTGAGCCATGGGTTTTGGTTTTGAAAGCAATTTTTCTGTCATTTGCTGTTCAATTCTGTCAGTTTTGAGCCATGGGTTTTGGTTTTGAAAGCAATTTTTCTGTCATTTGCTGTTCAATTCTGTCAGTTTTGAGCCATGGGTTTTGGTTTTGAAAGCAATGAAGGAGAAACAGGTTTTGATTTTGAAAGAAATGAAGGAGAAATATGTAATTACTAGTCATTTTTTGTTGATTTGCATTTTGACAGTCATGGCAGAACAATCGCCATGCTTAAGAGGAATTCACAGTTGAGGGCATCGTCAATCTCTTGCGAGAAGAGAATGGCATTTCATAAAGTTGATATAAGCTCATGACAAAGCCTGTTGTGCCTCAATTTGGTGACCGATGAATGGCTAGGTCGGTTTCATGATAAATCTTGAACATTCTATAAGTTTTTTTTTTCGTTTCTTCTTTTTTACTATGTTCATGTTGTAATTCTACACTGGTTGTTCTCTCAAGAAAGTTGTAATTCTACCTTGGTTCTCCTCTCAAGAAAGACTAGGGTTGTAAAGATTTTGTAATTCCAAATGCACTATATATAGATATCACTTATAGAATTCTAACAGTTCAGTATAGGGTCTCTTCTTCCCCCAGCTTTACAACATATAAAAAGGGGGAAGCAGCAACAAATTGGTTCTCCTCTCAAGAAAGGCTAGGGCTATAAAGATTTTGTAATTCCAAATGCACTAGTTATATATAAATATCACTTATAGAATTCTAACAGTTCAGTATAGGGTCTCTTCTTCTCCCAGATTTACAACATATAAAAAGGGGGAAGCAGCAACAAATGAATTATTCATCAATGGAAACGAACATTCCTATAGTGATGCATATGTTAATGGAAACGACAATAGTATTAACATGGTGGTTGTTTCCAATGGAGTGAGTAATAATAACTACACTATGTATATTGATTTTGTTTTGTTTTGTTTGACTGTTTGGGTTTTGAAATGGGTAGAACCGGTCTTCTCTTAAAGAGACGCAGACCTAGTTGAATTTTTATATATTTAACAATGGGTTGAGATAGTAATAATAACTACACTATGTATATTGATTTTGTTTTGTTTTGTTTGACTGTTTGGGTTTTGAAATGAGTAGAACCGGTCTTCTCTTAAAGAGACGCAGACCTAGTTGAATTTTTATATATTTAACAATGGGTTGACTGCCATTTCAAGGAAATAGCATCTTGTTTTATGTGATTATCTGCTTGAGTTTGGTATTTGTTGCCTGTAAGTAGACGAAGGTGCTCCTCGTGCATCTCCCACATTTTGGCGGAGCAAGAAAACTACAATTCACGATTTTTTTAATTAGTTACACAATGTCTTATATTTATTCTTGTGGATGAACAAAATCCCAATTCCTTTCTCAAAAGAAACATTCATAATATGTTTGATGCTTGGAGTTAAGATAGTTTGAGTGATAATCTTGATTCACTTTTAGATATTTTAAGTCTGTTTTATGAACTGATGAGTTGCAAATGGTTGGGTAAAGCTATTCTCCCATAGGGATGTCATTCCAATTGATTGGAAGTAATATATATAATAAAAGAAAATAAGTAAATGGGTAGACGAAAACATTGTTATGGTTTTTTTCATGTTGGTTTCTATCTTAAGCAATTCATTAGGTGAATAAATATATAGGAAATAATGGAAAAAGTAAGAATTTTAGTTGAGCAGATAAAAATTACTTTCCAATAATATGAAAACTAACATGAAAACTTTATTAAGAATTAGGGAGAGGTAAATGCACATAGCAAATAGCTGGTGATTTATGGGGTTGAAATAGCTGTTGATTTATGGGGTTGATGTTGATGTTGTGTGATTACTTTAATTTCAAAGAATTAGTCCTTAAAAAAGTTTTACAGTTAGTTAATTGATATAAAATTTTACAGTTACTCTCAAATAATTGATATAAAAAACCATATGGTAATGGTAATTTAAAGCCCTTTGGAAAATCAATTATAGCGGCACCCTTTATCAGTGAGAATGCAGCACCATAGCTGGCAGTAAATAAAAAGCCTATAGCCACGATCCTCGCTTTCTTAAGGGAGTTTACACAGTTCGACCACCCACCTCTCCCGGATAAATATCCAGAGCTAGTAGCTTAAAATCGGAAGAGCAAAGTGGGTAGCTAATCGAGATTGAGATGGTAACTTTCATAGCAAATCAAGATTGAGATGCACTAGTAGCAAGGGCGTAGTTATAAGGATGGATTTTTGGGAATTAATGGTGGTAAAGTGTCTAGGTTAATTTGTTGCTTTTTGGAAGAATCCTTTGATATAATATAGAAGTTCATCGGGACCTTCTTTTAAGAAAAGCTGTGTAAATGAAGATCTGTTTTTCCAGTACATTTCTGGTTTTTATGGTGTGAAATATTTTTGAGCCAAAGCGTTTCTACCGAAATGCTTGCCTTGTCATCAAGGTTATTGATTTGATTATATCTTTTGCACAATATTTTATTTATTTTATTTATTAGTGGGTGGATAGAATAATTACCTTAAAAAACAAACGCATCAAACAAATTTGTGTACCAGAAAGGTTATCGACTAGCATGTATAGAACATGCAAATTATGTGAATCATTCCGGACGGTTTATCTCTCCGTTTGATGTTTTTTTTCACAACTTTACAAATAGTTATATAAAGATATTGTCTTTTTTTTGGGTGAAAAAAAACATGTGAATTATGTGAGTCATTCCTGTTTATCTCTCCGTTGATGTTTTTTTTTTACAACTTTACAAATAGTTATATAAAGATATTATCTTTTATTTTGGGTGAAAAAAACATGTGAATTATGCTTTTTAACGAGAAAAGTAACTATTCTTTGCTTTTATGTGTTTCTTCTTATCTTTTTTTTTAACCTGTAGAAGTAAGGTTAATAGGTAATCTTATTTATTTTTACATAAATGGTTTTACAATATTTTTAAATTAATAACATATAAATATATAAAAAAAACATTTTAAAGTTTTTTTTTTATATTTTAAATTATATATATATATAATGTTTGAGGGTTTAAAGTCAATAAGAAGCAGGTTGTGCTGGCACTTTTTTAGTTGGAATAGTTATTATCCTTCTTCTCTATGATGACAATATTGTTCTTTTGGCAAGGTGTCCATTTGATCTTGATAAGCAACTACGATTTCTTAAGATTTGTTTCTTTACCATGGGTATGACTGTCAACACTGAAAAAAAAGTTATGATTATCAAATGCAAAAATGACACTTATGTTAATTTTGTGTATGACAATAGCAACTTGGAGGACTAACAGCTACCTCAGCCATAATCAATTTGGAAGTGGTGGGATTCTACATACATTGTTGATAATGGTGAAAGGAGAAAACATGAGAACAAGAGGAGAACCCATATGTAAGCCATGACTCTCATGAATCCCGTTGTATCCTCTACACAGACCTTGTGCATGCTTGGTGTTTCAGAAGGCGAAGCATACAATACAAGAGGCATCAACCGTCGTAATACAGCTGGTAAGAATACAATGCATATCGATTTTCGACCGTGTTGGGAATCAAAGAGT
>LPNX011217791.1:27307-126172 GCA_001517045.1 Pseudotsuga menziesii | reverse complement strand
CCTCAAGATTAATAAATTTAAGATAAAGTGAAGAATAATCATTTTAGATATTTTATTTTTGGTAGTAGTTTCAACAAAAAGCCAACATAAATTGATGTTCAAAGCATAATACCTTGTATTGAAATAGTCACTTAAATACATAGTGTTGCATTAATTATCATTTACAATTTTCAATTGACATATGGTATCATGTGCTTGCCAATTTAAGATTTAACTCTATCCATTTGTTTCTCAGTTTCCTTATCCACCATTGTAAGAGGGCACTCGCATTCGGAATCGAAAATAGGAAATTATTTTTCTAATTTAAATGTAATTATCACAATTCCAAATTCCTCCATATTCAAATTAAATGTGAGAGATTATTCTGACACAATTTTGTTTGCCTTCATTAGTTTACTTGCCACATTTACACAACTATCAAAATTAATGAACTTTCAACTTATGTTACAACAGTACAGTTACACATCCATGTTGCTAGACAATTACTAGTGCCTTACTTTGCTAATAGATTCTTGGCATTCCATGTTGCTAGAAAATTACTAGTGCCTTACTTTGCTAATAGCTTCTTGTCATTCTAGACTTGACTTCTGGTAATGAGACATCATGGGTTATCATGGTTCATACATGTTCTTAGCTCATACTGAACTTCTTATAAAAGTTTAATCATGCTTTGTACACTTTTTTCTTTCCTACAAAACTTTATCAAAGTTAATAAATGGAGCAATATTCTAAATATTGTTTTATCAAAATATTCTTTCTACAACGTCTCTCGTGTGGCAATGTCGGGGACATTGCCACCTCGTGGCTCTTGTTGCATTTGCATCCATCATGGTCTCATTATTCTTCGGTTTATTTAGAAGTTATTTTGACATCAAAGAAAAGTTAATAGTTTGTTTATTATGTTTGATTAAAGTCAAAACATTAATAGGTTGCATAGCATGAGAATAGTTGCTCAAACAAATATATGGTGTTTTCTATGCTTTTTTTTTTCTCAATTTCTTTATAGATTATTATTGAGAGCTTTTTTAATGATGACAAAAAAAGCACTTAAATTTATATGAACAAGGGTGGATCCTTTTGATAGCTTTTGGGTTACTTTGAAAGTGTTTACAACATGTTTGGGGGTGCTTCATGATATTTGAGATACATGGTGTATGTTGAGCTCCTAGATGGTTCAAGATAGATTGGCATATGGGAGATGGAAGAGTGATGGATTTGTACATTGGAGATAGATTGCTCAGTGGTTGTTTGACTTCAAGTGGGTGCTTACTTTGCATTCCTCCCTATGGCATTGCAGTTCTTTTAACATCTTGGGAACGTCCTCCAAGATGGCTACATGGAGAGTTTCGCTTGCTTAGAGAAAACCCTACTTAGGAGGAGTGTTGTGCATCTCAAAGAAGGGCACCAAGGACTAGATATCATGGGGTAGCTTAGATTTCCATATGGAGGATTGGAATTGGCTTGGGAACGCTTGGGTTGCAATAATGTTCATGTAGGGGGAATCAACCCAATAGAGTACAATGCTTAGGAGGAGCAATGGAGTCTATATGGGCTTGTGACGGAGGGGTGTAGGCACACATTGTGTAGCTACATCATCTTGCAGCCCTTATTGTGTATGACATCACCTTGGAGCTTGACATGCTTACCCTTGAAGTTAAGCACTTCATTTGTGTGAGTTGACATGTATTATTGTAGGTTGCATGTAAGGGTATTAGCCCGCATATGTTTTTTTGGCCTCCCTTACCTCTCATATATATATAGGAAGAAGAGAATCCTTCATTATCATTGATCATAGTTCATTATGGTTATCACTCCTATGTTAGAGATGTGATTAAGTGGAGAGAGATAATCACCTTCTCTCTCTCAGATCTTTATCTGTACTCGGTCTCTCTCTCTCTCTCTCTCTCTCTCTCTCTCTCTCTCTCTTGGAATTGTTATCACTCAAAGTGTAGCTTTCACGAATTGTTATCTGAGATGGTATGAGCAGCTAACCAAGTGACACCACAAAGGTCTCGTCTACTACTTATATGGAGTAGTTGTCACACTAGGAGGGCTCTTGTCGCTTTAGATTGAGCTATAAGAAAGAAAGGGGGAGACCCTAATTAGAGAATGAAGGCTAATGACCAAAACAAAACGCACAAGCCAAATGGGACAAGATGAAATGAATATGCCTGAAATGGTGGAAACATCAGGTCTACGGAAAGACTCTGGGATCAAGAGATTAGGTTAGAGTTGAGAGGATTGGTGAGATACACAATATTCAATCCAAATAGTCGATATTTAAGTGTTAGATTTAGAGAGATCAAGTGCCTAGAAGAGATTCCCAAATCGTGCCACCTAGGGTTTATGCAATAGAAATGAAGATGACCTCAAATGACGGTTTGGACTAATAAAGACACTTGAGATTTGTTACTTGATGCAACATTTGAAGATTTAACAAGGTTCAAGCAACACCCAATTGATAGATATGGAAAATAACCAACAACCCTAGGAGGACGAATTGCCTAAAGAAGACTAGTGGTAGATCTATGGGTCAATGGAGTTGGTTTTGGTTCAATCTTGGTCTCAATAGGTTTTTAATGATTTTAAACTTGGGTTTTGATTTATAACGCCAAAAGATCGTCAGATCTATTAGATCTATGAAACTAGGGTTTTAACTTTCAGATCTATATGGCAAATGGGATAAAAATATGGAAAACAATACTAACATTGTAGATCATAGTTGGAATTGCTTGTGGTCACTAAGCACATTGATTATCCTTTCACCTAGATACAATTTCGAGCGAGATCCAAGATATTCCAAGCTAAAACGTGTAGATCCAAGGAGGAAAAGTGCCCTCTTCACTTGCAAATCCAAACAGACAAAGTTGGATTTGATCCACAAATGAAAGAGGAACTATGCAAGACATCTAAAAGAAAATAACTCAATGGATGAAATCACAATCGGTCACTCCCTGAAATATGAAAAGGTTTTCCCAATAAGAGATGTAGAAATCGTCACAATTGCCCCTCCAAACGAGTCTCACCCTGCAAAAAAATCAATTCGGCCTCCACAAGCGAAATGTTGAAATCATAAAAGATACACTGAAATGTCTAAGCAAGAGGCATAACAATCATGTGCTAGGACATTTATAAAATCATTTCAATATATCTACAAAAAATTTCTTTCTTCCAATATTTCCAGAGCCAAGAGTCTCTTACAAAATGGTGAGGGATCATATAAATAGATCCTCAGAATCCAAAATCCTAAGCCCCAAAAGTATGAAGGTATAGGATCAACAGATAATATATCAATATCAACGACTCACAAGTGTTGGATACAAATATACATGGATCACTCTAAAAGGAGAGGGCACACTCCCTCAATGACACCTTAGGGGGTATGTAAGACATAACTCATGACTAGGTACATTAATATAATATCATGGTGGGGCTAGGAGGTATGAAACATCTCCACTAGCAACCCAAATACATCATCAATCATAAGATATAACATAAAGTGACTAAAGTCACTAGGATGTGTGCCTCTCAATACAATATAAGACGCCCTCAAATGACATGTAGAAGGGCGTATGGACCCCACAAGTAATGAAGATCAGAATGGAAGGTGTAGAATGCATCAATAATAAGCCTTGGACCAATTTTATGCCATTTCCTTGCCTCATTAAGCCAAATCGATTTCCTTGTTAGTTATTATTTAATTAATTTTTATGCATGAAACATCATCTTGGAAAGATAAAATGTCCATAACCCACTGTTGACCACTCTAGGACCTGAACTAAGTCCAAAAATGAAACCAAGAACATAGGAATATGGTAATGACGAGTACTCACACCAATGTGTACCTTGTAGTGCCATAGGAGAACAAAACATATCTTTGTAAATCACAAACATGTCATTTTTATATGGCACTCAACAGCTAGATGATGAACTGACCATAATATCAAATACCTTTGCCTGAAATTGAAAAATGAGTGTGTCAATGGTCTTAGAATGTTCAAATCAAGTAGGAATCAGTACTCCTACACCATGTGTCCATCTAGAAATGCATCTGAGAATCCATCCATGCGTGAATAATAAAAAATGGCTTGTAACTACTGATAATACTAAAATAATGCAATCCACCATATAAAACCATTGTCTTGAGCATGCAACCATCTAATGAACACTGAAAGGTCATGAATAACTAAAATCAAGCACTATCGACCAAACTCATCTTGGAACTTGTTGTTGACTTGGTCAAACTAGGTTGACCAAGTCAAGAATGAAAATAATGACCCAACTGAAAATCATTGATGCTGCAATGTACAAAGGGATAAAGTATGCTTCCTTATTTATGTTAGCAGCAAGACTAAAGTATAGGGTGGCATTGAACTCATGATCATGAATATAAAGCATCAATAATAAGTTTAGATCAAAGTAACTAATCACTCCAAATAAGAACCTCAAGTGTATACTCATTTATAGACTTGACCATTTTGCTAGTGATGGGTGAATGTGAGAGAAACAAAGTTAGGCTAAAGAGTTTGACTTGACAACCTCAACACTGTGACCTCTTGGATAAGGGAAAAGGGGAACCACACTATACATATGTTGGATAGATGAACACTAGGGATGGAGGTGCCTCACAAATGGGTGGAGTGATGAGAGTGCTTACAATAGACTCTAAACAAGCAACCTTTATTACATTTAATTCATAGTCAACTTTGCACACTTTAAGATATAACATTTAACTTTAACTTTCAGATCAACTTTCACTAGCCATACTCTAAGAGTAGGTGCTCTGAATAGCCTTGCCGGCCTTAGATAATGACTCAGTATGACCTCTATTTTTCACCACTGTCCACAGGTGCAATGGAGTGACCACCTTGTTTCCCTAGGGGTAAACAGGCTCACATCATACAAAGGATGAGTGCTCATCTCTTGGCGACTGATTAGCTACGGAAGTCATTTAATTCATTTGTAGAAGTGTTTAGAAACATTGTTTGTGTTTCCTTAACATCCATTTAGATATGACATTTAAGTTATGATGCTTTAGTGTCTCAAGACACTTTTTTTAGGACTACTTGGTTTCAAGGACTAGAGGAGAACAATCCCCGTGATAAGAATCACACAATCCAAAGCTTAGGCACAAAGAAACATGGGATCTATCCAAACATAGAGGCATATGCGAGATAAATCCTTGATATCACTAGTGAAGGTGTAAGTCTAGGTTACAATCAAGGGTGGAAGATAACATATGGATGGAGACACTGACAAAATAATGCCACAACTAGCACACAAAATCCCTATGGGGAAATGATTGAGTCCATACTATGAATAGAGCATGACCAATGAGTATACACAATAACCTCTCAATTAGAACGACTAAATCACACCTACTCTAAACCAACAATAAGAGCATAATAGAATATCACAAATTTATAACCACCATACACCAATTTAAGTACTAAAATAAATAAAGGAGCACAACAAATATCCAAGTGCACAAACCATGCACATACTGGGTCATATACCTGAATCTACATCCTGTAACACCTGAATAGAACTCGAGCACTTCTAATGTATACACCATGGGCACTATGATCATATATTCTTCGAATAGTAAAGAATGGCTAACTCAGTCATCAACTTGGGGTCATGATGCTTAGTTATGGCATGAAACTGAATAAGTACATGCTTTGGGTCCATTGAATGCATGAGTGGTCATCAATAAACTACTCATCAATTGTTGATCGCATGTATAACATAGTAGAGGACTAGCTCATGAATATGCTTAAAAATGGTATGCAGTCATGGTATCCCATGCTACTATGGATGTGACAACATGAGTCACTAGGGTTTATTGATATTCTTGGAGCATCTTAAAATCTAGTGTTATGGTTTTATCCCTTGGAGAATTGAGATTAGGGTTTTGAGATGAAACCCTTGTGAAGAAGGAGAAGGGGAGGAGATGTCGTGCCTTGGAGGACTCGTTTAAGTGATTCATGCAAGTTGGAACTCCTTGGTTGAGCTAGGGTTTCTATTGTTTTCCTAACTAGGGTTTTGGAGAGTTAGTGAATTTCACTAGCCTTATGATAAGGCTATGGTATGTACATGAACTTCATCTTATGCATATTAATTATGTTTTCAGTTGTATAATAGTTGTGTAAATTGTAGATTTGATTTTCAACCACCTATGCTCTTCATGGTCCATAATTTTTATCTATATATATCTTGTTGATTTGACATAAGTTAAGGGGAATTATATTAAGTGATTTAACATTGTAATTGAAGAAGATAAGGGTTGTTTTACTATCATATTTATCGTTATAAATTTGTGTTTTTAAATATGGTTTATATACGATAAGATTGTCATAGAAGACAAAAACATATGGGAATACATTGATATATTTTCTCGTTGCATTGACTAGAAGTTTGGGTTAAAGATTGAAATGTTGTTCGTTTCCATCGTTGTTTTGTATTGTATTACATATCATCCTTAAATTCACTAGGTTAAGATCTAGGAAACCTATAATTAAGAAAAAAATGATTATAAATTCCAAGAATTTTTCACATGGTAGCAAAGCTTTTGTGGGAAAGATCATTGTAAGTGTAAGATGCAGATTGTATTTCCAAATAAAACTACCTAGGAAATGCCATTGATCTTGTTGAGGCCCTGTAAGTTGTTAAACCTTAGGTTTCTTGAGAGAAACACCTTGACCCATAGAAGAGTTCTTTATTCTTCATAGTGTAGACTTTCTAGGATGGATATGGCCTTGGTATCTTTCTTGACTTCTAACATCGTGTCTAGTGTTGGATGGTATATGGACAATGGAGCTTTGAGACATATGCCATCTAGCAGGTCTTTATTTTATAGGATTTAGGGGAAAGAGGGAGGCATGAGCATGGAGCTAGGTGATGATGTCATTTATATTGTGAAAATAGTTGGTTCTATTTCCTTCAACTCACCTACAGGTTATTTCCTTAAGTTGGGTAATGTTTTCCTTATTCATGGGTTAAAGAAGAATTTGCTTTCAAAATCCTGAATTGCAGATATTCATTGTATGGTTGAGTTTGTTGCTCTAGAGGTCATGTTTAGAAGACAAACTGATATTGTGGCAAAGGGGTTTTAGTTGGATGTTTACACAGGTTGCAGGCATATTCAGTAAAGCATAGTGCTTTAATGCATGGTAGAATCAAGTTGTGTGAATTATGGCATAGGCGTCTTGGTCATCTACATTATGTAGCAATTCCTATCTTGAAGAACTTAGTGGAGGGATTGCTTGATTTCAAGATAGAGAGGAAAAGTGCTTGCAAAGTATGTGCTCTTTTTAAGCACATCAAGGCTTATTTTACCCCAACAAGCATAGATCAAGAGGGAATTTTGATCTAATTCATATAGATGTGTGTACTCATATGTATTATACTTAAAAGGTAATTGGTACTATGTCACTTGTATTGACGATTTCTCTTGCAAGACAGACCTATGTCTATGTTTTGAAGGCCAAAGATGCAATCTTTAGTAGGTTCACAAAGTTCAAGGCCTTGGTTGAAAATCAAATAGGAAGGAAGATCAAACTACTTTGCTCAGATAATGGGGGAGATTATACCTTCATGAAGTTTGATTCATTGTGCAGGGAAGCAAGGATCAAGCATGAGTTTACAGTGCCTTACAACCCACAATAGAAAATGGGTTTTGAGAGGAAGAAATGGTCAATCATGGAGAATAGTAAGTCTCTAATTCATGCATACATGGATTTTTCGATGAGTTATTGGGTTGAGGTTTGTAATACAAGCATTTATATCTTGAACATGTGTCCTCACCAAGTACATGACACCAAAGGAGGCATTTACTAGTGTGAAACCAAATGTATCTCATTTCCTTGTGTTGGTTGGTCTAGTTTATATTCATGTGCCTAAAGAGAAGATAACAAAGCTGGACTCAAGTATCAAGGCTGTTGTTGTTGGATATAGTGAGAATTATAAGGCTTATAGGGTCGATATTCTAGTGCAAAAGAAGACATTAGTGAGCAAATATATGAAGCTTATTGAGGATGTGAGATATGTTAGTTCATAATATTCTTCTTCAGTGATTAAGGAGATTGAGGATGTTGTTGTTCCAAAGATTGATCTCGATACTCAAGATGATTTAAATTTAGGTGTGGGCAAGGCTAATCTAAGATCAAATATGCCCTTGCCTTCTACTCCATCTCATGGGAGTTTGAGATGCCGTAGTCATATTGCATTGGTCTCTTCCATCCACGTGCCTTCCATTTGTCCTTGATGAGGAGATGTGTGATACTTTGATGGAGGATGATACAAAGATTAATTATAGGTTTGTAGCTAATGGGAGTATTGTAGAGTACAAATATGGGGTTGCAGGATTATCTTTTATAGAGGCAGTTACCCATGATGTTACTCTTGCTTCAGGATTCTCTTGGAATGAGGAACTTGACCTAGTTTAGGTTGTTTTAGTTGCTAGAGGATTGGAGGTATATGAGATAGATTCTCATGATAATAGGTTGTAGACGGTATTGCACATGTTGTTACCTATATCACGAGCTTGGTATTTCATAATCGAGGAGTCGACTTGTGCATATTTCTATCTTTATGACTTTGATAAATGTGATCCACTTGTCTTGATTTTGTATGGAGATACAACTATCTTTACAGGATGTCTTGTATTGCTCATGATGTGATTTCTAGGGACTTTTGTTCGTGATGTTGACTTGGGGAATGATATAGTCTGGAAAGTTACTTTTGTTATGGTATTGTGTTCCTTCAAATTCACGGGTGGTTAGAATACTTTGGAGAATAGTTGATTCTAGGACTATAGCAAGTACACATTTGCAAATTGTAGGTTTGGAAGAGTTAAAGGGGGAGTCAATAGGTATTGGTGTAAACATTTTCCTCATAAAGGAGTGTTATCTTTTGGGTTACTCTAAAAGTGTTTACATCATATTTGGTGGTGCTTCATGAAATTTGGGATACATGGTCTATGCTTAACCCTCTAATTGTATAAGATGGATTAGCACATGCGAAATGGTACGTGACTGATTTGCAGATTAGAGATACCTTTATTGATTTACTATTTCTAGGGCATTGAAGTTCTCTTGATAGCCCAGGGGACATCCTTCATGAATGAGCACATAGATAGATTCACTTTCTCAGAGAATCCCTACTTAGGAGGAAATGATTGTGGATCTTGGAGGAGGGTATTAGACCCTAGATAACATTAGGTAGCTTCAACTCTTGTATGGAGGCATGGAGTTGGCTCAAGGACACCTAATTTCTTATAGTGTTCATGCAGGGGGAATGGACCCAATGGAGTACATGGCTTATGAGTAATGGAGTACATGGCATAGGATTGATGGAATCCATATGGGATTGCGATGGAAGGGTGTGGATACACCTTACGTATACATCATCTTGGAGCCCTTATTGTGTATGGCATCATCTTGGAGATTGGCATATGTACCCTTGGAGTGGATCACTTCACTTATGTTGGCCTACATGTGTTATTGTAAGTTGTTTGCAAGGGCATTAACCCACATATGTATTTTTGGCCTCCCTTACTTCTCATATATATAGAGGAAGGAGAGTCCTTCATTTTCATTGATCATAGGGAAGAAGAAGAGGATATATCTTCCCTTCGAGGACTAGTTTGAATGATTTATGCATGTTGGATTTGCTTGGTTGAGCTTGGGTTTTCAATGTTTTCCTTAGCTAGGGTTTTGGAGAGCTAATGGATTATTCTAACCTTTTGATAAGGCTATGGTATGTATATGAACTTCATATTATGCAATTTTTCAGTTTTCTAATACTTATGGAAATTGCAGATTTGATATTCAGTGCTCTATGTTCTTCATGAACTGTAATTTCCAATTATATATGTTTTTTTTATTTGACATAAGTTAAAGGAATTATATTAAGTATTTTAACATTGTAATTGAAGAAGATAAATGGTTTCTTATTATTGTAAATAAGAGTCTTCGTATATGGTTTATGCATGATAAGATTTCCCTAGAGGATTGAAACTTGTCAAAAAACTTTGGTATCTTTCTTCCTCAAACTGCCTAGAAGTTTGGGTGGGGTTTCTAAGGATTGAAATATAGTTCATTTCCAATGTTATATTTCATAACAACACTAAGGATGAAAATTTACAGGATTAGGACCCAAGTAACCTCTAGTTAAGAGCTTAAATTTAGAAATTCCAAAAACTTTCCACAACCTTGAGTTCGATGCTAAATAAAATGGCATTATATCATTTTATAGGTAGGTATGAACCTTCTATAAAAGGTTATCATTTATATATCATGATGCTTTTTTACATAGCAATTTCTATAACATCTCTATGTTTTGGCTATTTGAATTTTTTTCTTAAAGTTAAAAAAAACAAAAACAAAACTTAAAGCTTACAATACTCAAGCGGCTACTGGCCTACCCTCTGTTGATATAATTTGAAGACCTTGAAATGTAGTTGCATCATTATATGTAGGAAAAACCTAGCCCCTTTAAACAATATGCTGGCTTTCTTGGTATGGCACATAAAGATTCACCTCTCCACAGGCATGAAGGGAACTCTTATCTAGACATTAATAAGTTGCATAAAAAATAAAAACACCTTCAACCTTGAGATACGTGTAGGATTTTGTTTAGTTATTTCCTAAGTGATTAAAGTTTACTATGTTAACTAAAATCATATGGATCCTTTGTTAATCTACATTGTTGATTGTATATTATCAAGAGTCATGGTCCATAATTTTTATCTATGTATGTCTTGTTGATTTGACATAAGTTAGGGTGAATTATAGTAAGCAATTTAACATTGTAATTGAAGAAGATAAGGGTTGTTTTACTACTATATTTCTCGTTATAAGGGTTGTATTTGTCATAGAGGAAAAAAAAATTACGGGAACACATTGAGATCTTTTCTCCTTGCATTGGCTAGAAGTTTGGGTTAAAGATTGAAATATTGTTCGTTTCCATCGTTGTTTTGTATTGTATTACATATCATCCCTAAATTCACTAGGTTAAGATATAGGAAACCTATAATTAAGAAAAACATATATGAATTCTAATTTCTAAGAATTTTTTAGACGGTAGCAAAGCTTTTGTGGAAAAGATCATTGTAGGTGTAAGATGGAGATTGTATTTCCAATTAAAATTACCTAGGAAACGTCATTGACCTTGTTGAGGTTGTAAGGTGTGAAACCTTAGGTTGCTTGAGATAAACACCTTGACCCATAGAAGGTTTGTTTATTCTTCATATGGTAGACTTTCTAGGATGGATATGGCCTTGGTCTATTTCTTGACTTCTAACATAATGTCTAGTGTTGGATGGTATGTGGACAATGGATCTTTGAGACCAAGGCCATATCCATCCATCTGTTAGGTCCTTTATTTTATAGGATTTAGAGGAAAGAGGGAGACATGAGAATGGTGCTTGGTGATGATATCATTTATCCTATGAGAAGAGTTGGTTCTATTTCCTTCCACTCACCTAAAGGTTTTGTTCTTGAGTTGGGTAATGTTTTCCTTATTCATGGGTTAAAAAAGAATTTTCTTTCAACATCTTGAATGGCAGATATTCACTGTATGGATGAGTTTGTTGCTCTAGAAGTCATATTTAGAAGACAAATTGATATTGTGGCAAAAGGGGTTCTAGTTGGATGTTTGTACAGGTTGCAAGCCTATTCAGTAAAACATAATGCTTTGATGCATGGTAGAACCAAGTTGTGTGAATTATGGGATAGGCGTCTTGGTCATCTAAATTATGTAGCAATTCCTATCTTGTAGAAATTAGTACAGGGATTGTGTGAATTCAAGATAGAGAGGAAAAGTGATTGCAAAAGATGTGCTCTTTTTAAGCACATAAAGGCTTATTTTCCTAGCAACAAGCATAGATCAAGAGGGAATTTTGATCTAATTCATATAGGTGTGTGTATTCATATGTCTTATACTTGAAAGGTAATTGGTATTATGTTACTTTTATTGATGAGTTCTCTTGCAAGACCTAGATCTATGTTTTGAAGACCAAAGATGCAATATTTAGTAGGTTCACAAAGTTCAAGGCCTTGGTTGAAAATCAGATAGGAAGGAAGATCAACGTACTTCGCTCAGATAATGGGGGAGAATATACCTCCATGAATTTTGATTCCTTGTGCATGGAAGCAAGGATCAAGCTTGAGTTTATAGTGCCTTCATCCCACAATAGAAAATGGTTTTTGAGAGGAAGAAATGGTCCATCATGGAGAACAGTAAGTCTCTAATTCATGCAAACATGGAATTTTTGATGAGTTATTGGGTTGAGGTTTGTAATACAACCATTTATATCTTGCACATGTGTCCTCACCAAGTACATGACACCAAAGGAGGCATTTACTAGTGTGAAACAAAATGTATCTCATTTTCACGTGTTGGGTTGTCTAGCTTATATGCATGTGCCTAAAGAGAAAGAACAAAGTTGGACTCAAGTATCAAGGCTATTTTTGTTGGATATAGTGAGAATTACAAGGCTTATAGGGTCCATATTCTAGTGCAAAAGAAGACATTAGTGAGAAAATATATGAAGTTTATTAAGGCCGTGAGATATGTTAGTTCATAAGATTCTTCTTTGGTGATTAAGGAGATTGAGGATGTTGTCGTTCCAAAGATTGATCTCGATACTCAAGATGAGTTAGAATCAGGTGTGGACAAGGTGAAGATAAAATCAAATATTCCATCACCTCATATTCCATATCATAGGAGATCGAGATGGATCACTTAGATATTGCAAGAGGCTCAATAGCATGTAGGATCACCTAGATCTTCAGTGAGGGAAAGTGTACCTCCTAGGAGATAAGCTAGTCATATTGCATTGGTCTCTTCCATCCATGTACCTTCCATTTCTCTTGATGAGGATATGTGTGATACTTTGATGCAGGATGGTACATATACTAATTATAGGTTTGCAGTTAATGGGAGTATTGTAGAGTACAGAGATGGGGTTGAATGATTATCTTATATAGAGGGAGTTAGCCATGATGTTACTCTTGCTTCAGGATTCTCTTGAGGCAAGGAAATTGACCTAGTTCAGGTTGTTTTAGTTTCTAGAGGATTGGAGGTATATGGGATAGATTCTCATGTTGATAGGTTGTTGATGGTATTGAACATGTTGTTACCTATAACACAAGCATGGTATTTCAGAATCGAGGAGTCAACTTTTGCATATTTCTATCTTTGTGACTTTGATAAATGCGATCCACTAGTGTTGATATTGTAACGAGATATAATTATATTTACATGATGTCTTGGATAGCTCATGATGTGATTCCTAGGGACTTTTGTCTGTGATATTGACTTGGGAGATGATATAGTTTGGCAAGTTACTTTTGTTATGGTATTGTGTTCCTTCAAATTCACATGTGGTTAGTATACTTTGGAGAATGGTTGATTCCAGGACTATATCAAGTACAAATTTGCAAATTGCAGGTTTGGTAGAGTTAAAGAGGGATTCAATAGGTATTGGTGTAAAAATTTTCCTCATAAAGGAGTGTTATTGTTTGGGTTACTCTGAAAGTGTTTACAACATATTTGGGGGTGCTTCATGAAATTTGGGATACATGGTCTATGCTTAACACTCTAATGGTCTAAGATGGACTGGCACATGGGAGATGGCACATGATTGATTTGCACATTAGAGGTACCTTTCTTGATGGTTTCCTGAATTCAAGTGGGTTCTTGCTTAGCATTTGTTTCCAGGGCATTGGAGTTCTCTTGACAGCTTGGGGGGCATCCTTCCTGAAGGGCCACATAGTTAGATTCAATTTCTCAACGAATGGTTACTTAGGAAGAGGAACATTGTGGATCTTGGAAGAGGGCATCAGACCCTAGATAGCATGAGGTATCTTTGATTCTTGTATGGAGGCATGGAGTTTCCTCAAGGACACCTAATTTTTTATAATGTTCACGCAGGGGGAGTGGACCCAATGGAGTACTTGGCTTAAAAGTCATGGAATCCATATGGTCCTGTGATGGAGGGGTGTTGATACACCTTATCTATACATCATTCTGGAGCCGTTATCGTGTATGACATCGTCTTGGATATTAACATATGTACCCTTGGAGTGGATCACTTCACTTATGTGGGCCTACATGTGTTATGGTAAGTTGTTTGCAAGGTACTTAACCCACATATGTATTATTGGCCTCCCTTACCTCTCATATATATAGAGAAAGGAGAGTCCTTCATTTTCATTGATCATAGGGAAGAATAAGAGGATATATCTTGCCTTTGAGGACTGGTTTGAGGGATTTATGCATGTTGGAGTTGCTTGGTTGAGCTTGGGTTTCCATTGTTTTCCTTAGCTAGGATTTTGGAGAGCTAATGGATTGTACTAACCTTGTGATAATGCTATGGCATGTATATGAACTTCATGTTATGCAATTTTCAGTTGTCTAATACATATAGAAATTGCAGATTTGATATGTAGTGCTCTATATTCTTAATGAACTGTAACTTCCAATTATATATGTTTTGTTGATTTGACATAAGTTAAAGGAATTATTTTATGTATTTTAACATTGTAATTGAAGAAGATAAAGGGTTGCTTATTATTGTAAATAAGAGTTTTCATATATGGTTTATGCATGATAAGATTTCCCTAGAGGATTGAAACTTATCAAAACACTTTGGTATCTTTCTTCCTCAAATTGCTTATACGTTTGGGTGGGTTTGTTAAATATTGAAATATAGTTCATTTCCAATGCTTTGAGTTAAGATCTAAAATTTACAAATTCCAAGAAGTTTCCACACCCTTGAGTTTGATGCAAACTAAAATGGCATTTAATTTTATTTTATAGGTAGGTATGAACTGTTTGTAAAAGTTGATCATTTATATATCATGATGTTATTTTACATAGCGCTTTCTATAACATCTTTATGTTTTGGGAGGAACTTTCAACTCAAGATGGGCCTCCTAAGGAAAATAATAAAACAATAGTTATAATAATAAAACAATACTTATTAATTTTGGAGGAAGAAAAGAAAAACACTACTTTTTTAGTTCGTATTTTTGACATATATCCCTGTGTTTTTACTCAAATTTCGATCGAGAGAGCTCGTTGGATGAAAAATTAAATTTTGCATCCAACAATTACCCACACTACATACTTTTGACGGACCTTGCTACCCCAAAAATAAGAACTACCTGAAAAATGTGATTATGACATCATCATCACGTTTTTTAGGTATTTCTTGTTTTTTGGGTAGCAAGTCCATCAAAAGTATGCAGAGTGGGTACTTGTTGGATGGAAAATTTAACTTTTCATCTAGGGAGATATCCCGCTCAAAATTTGAGTAAAAATACAGGGAGATATGTCAAAAATACGAACAAAAAAGTAGTTTTTTTTATGATACCTATCCCCAAATTTATATTAAAAAAATTGTTTAAGACCTATGTTGTTTTTCAAATTTAAATCAATTTCATTGGCTACACATGATGACATGGAATTTAAATTAGGGTTGAAAGGCCCATTTTGAGTTGAAATTTCCTCTAATGTATTTGAATTTTTTTCCTAAACTAAAAAAACAGAAACAAAACTTAAAGCCTACAATACTCAAGGCTACTTGCCTAGCCTCTGTTGATATAATTTGAAGACCTTGAAATGTAGTTTCATCATTAGATGTAGGCCTAGCCGAGCCCCTTTAAACAATATGTTTTCTTTCTTGATATGGCACATAAAGATTGACCTCTCCACGGACATGAAGGGCACTCATATCTAGACATTAATAAGTTGCATAAATAAATAAAAACACCTTCAACCTTGAGATATGTGTAGAATTTTGTTTAGTTATGTCCTAAGTGATTAAATTTTACACTGTTAACCAAACTCATATGGATCCTTTGTTAATCTATATTGTTGATTGTACAACATCAGGAGTCATGGTCCATAATATTTATCTATATATGTCTTGTTGATTTGACATAAGTTAAGGGGAATTATATTAACTGATTTAACATTGTAATTGAAGATTATAAGGGTTGTTTTACTATCATATTTATAGTTATAAATAGGAGTTGTTAAATATGGTTTATGCATGATAATATTTTCATAGAGGAAAAAAACTTATGGGAACGCATTGATATCTTTTCTCCTTGCATTGACTAGAAGTTTGGGTTAAAGATTGAAATATTATTCATTTCCGTTGTTGTTTTGTATTGTATCACATATAATCCCTAAATTCACTAGGTTAAGATCTAGGAAACCTATAATTAAGAAAAGAATATGAATTCTAAATTCCAAGATTTTTTCACATGGTAGCAATGCTTTTGTGGCAAAGACCATTGTAGGTGTAAGACGGAGATTGTATTTCCAATTAAAATTACCTACGTCATTGACCTTGTTGAGGTTGTAGGATGTGAAACCTTAAGTTGCTTGAAAGAAACACCTTTGACCCATAGAATGGTTGTTTATTCTTCATATTGTATACTTTCTAGGATGGATATGGCCTTGGTATCTTTCGTGACTTCTAACATCGTGTCTAGTGTTGGATGGTATGTGGACAATGGAGCTTTGATACCTATGACATATGGAAGGTCCCAATTTTATAGGATTTAGGGGAAAGAGGGAGGCATAAGAATGGCGCTTGGTGATGATTTCATTTATCTTGTGAGAAGAGTTGGTTCTATTTACTGCCACTCACCTACAGGTTGTGTTCTTGAGTTGGGTAATATTTTCCTTATTTATGGGTTAAAGAATAATTTTCTTTCAACATCCTGAATGGAAGATATTCACTGTATGGATGATTTTTTTGCTCTAGAATTCATCTTTAGAAGAAAAATTGATATTATGGCAAAGGGGTTCTAGTTGGAGGTTTGTACAGGTTCTATACCTATTCAGTAAAGCATAGTGCTTTGATGCATTGTAGAACCAAGTTGTGTGAATTATGCGATAGGAATCTTGGTCATATACATTATGTAGGAATTCCTATCTTGAAGAACTTAGTGCAGGGATTGCTTGACTTCAAGATAGAAAGGAAAAGTTCTTGCAAAGGATGTGCTCTTTTTCAGCACATCAAGGCTTATTTTCCTAGAAACAAGCTAAGATCAAGAGGGAATTTTGATAGTAATTCATATAGATGTGTGTAGTCATATGTCTTATACTTGAAAGGTAATTGGTACTACGTCACTTTTATTGATGATTTCTCTTGCAAGACCTAGATCTATGTTTTGAAGACCAAAGATGCAATCTTTAGTAGGCTCACAAATTTCAAAGCCTTGGTTGAAAATCGGATAGGAAGGAAGACCAAAGTACTTTGCTCAGATAATGGGGGAGAGTATACCTCCATGAAGATTAATTCCTTGTGCAGGAAAGTAAGGATCAAGCATGAGTTTACAGTGCCTCCATCCCACAAGAGAAAATGGTTTTTGAGAGGAGGAAATGGTCCATCATGGAGAATAGTAAGTCTGTAATTCATGCAGACATGGATTTTTCGATGAGTTAATGGGTTGAGGTTTGTAATACAACCATTTATATCTTGAACATGTGTCCTTGCCAATTACTTACACCAAAGAGGCATTTACTATTGTGAAACCAAATGTTTCTCATTTATGTGTGTTGTGTTGTTTGGTTTATATTCATGTTCCTAAAGAGAAGAGAACAAAGTTGACTCAAGTATCAAGGATATTTCTGTTGGACATAGTGAGAATTACAAAGCTTATAGGGTCCATATTCTAGTGCAAAAGAAGAAATTAGTGAGAAAATATATGAAGTTTATTAAGGATGTGAGATATGTTAGCTCATAAGATTCTTCTTCGGTGGTTAAGGAGATTGAAGATGTTGTCTTTCCAAAGATTGATATCGATACTCAAGATGAGTTAGATTAAAGTGTGGACAAGGTGGAATAGGTGCTCCTATTCCATCTCATAGGATATCGAGATGGATCACTTAGATATTGCAAGAGGCTCAAGAGAATGTAGGAGCACCTATATCTTTTGTGAGGGCAAGTGTGCCTCCCAGGAGATAAGCTAGTCATATTGCATTGGTCTCTTCCATCCATGTGCCTTCGATTTGTCTTAATGAGGAGATGTGTGATACTTTGATGGAGGATGATATAAATATTAATTATAGGTTTAAAGTTAATGGTAGAATTGTAGAGTACAAAGATGGGGTTGAAGGATTATCTTAGATAGAGGGTTTTACCCATGACGTTATCCTTGCTTCGGGATTCTCTTGGGATGAGGAACTTGACCTAGTTTAGGTTGTTTTAGTTGCTAGAGGATTGGAGGCATATGAGATAGATTCTCATGTTGATAGGTTGTCTATGGTCTTGTACATGTTGATACCTATATCACAAGCTTGGTATTTTAGAATCAAGGAGTCAACTTGTTCATATTTCTATCTTTGTGACTTTGATAAATGTGATCCACTTGTATTGATATTGTATGGAGATATTATTATCTTTACAGGATGTCTTGGATAGCTTATGATGTGATTTCTAGTGACTTTTTCTCGTGATGTTGGCTTGGGGGATGATATAGTTTGGAAAGTTACTTTTGTTATGGTATTTTGTTCCTTCAAATTCATAGGTGGTTAGTATACTTTGGATAATGGTTGACTCAAGGACTATAGAAAGTACGAATTTACAAATTGCAGGTTTGATGAAGTTAAAGAGGGAGTCAATAGGTATTGGTGTAAACATTTTCCTCATAAAGGAGTGTTATCTTTTGGGTTACTCTAAGAGTGTTTACAATATATTTGGGGGTGCTTCATGAAATTTGGGATACATGGTCTATGATTAACCCCCTAATGGTCTAAGATGGATTGGAACATGGGAGATGGCATGTGATTGATTTTCACATTAGAGATACCTTTATTGATGGTTTCATGACTTCAAGTGGGTGCTTGCTTAGAATTTTTCCTAGGGAATTGGAGTTCTATTGACAACTTGGGGGACATCCTTCATGAATGGACACATAGGTAGATTCACTTTCTCAAAGAATGCCTACTTAGGAGGTAGAACATTGCAGATATTGGAGGAAGGAATTACACCCTAGATAGCATGAGGTAACTCTGATTCTTGTATGGAGGCATGGAGTTGGTTCAGGGACACCTAATTTATTATAGTGTTCATGTAGGGGGAGTGGACCCAATGAGCACATGGATTAGGAGTGATGGAATCCATATGGGATTGTAATGGGGGTGTGGACACATTATGTATACATCATCCCGGAGCCCTTATTGTGTATGAAATCATCTTGGATATTGACATATGTACCCTTAAAGTGGGTCACTTGTTACACCTAAAATTTGTACCAATGCTTCTATCCCTCAAAGTCACTGGCTAAGAAATCTTTTGGATCCTTTTTTCTCCATTCCTAGCTTGGATGGCGCACTTTTCCTTCTGACACAGAGCGTCATCCATCCCTAACACTTGTTGCACATTGGCATTAGGATTCGGTGGCCCCCTTTCCTTCATCGCAACGTGTGCTAGCGCACTTACCATTATTGCAAGGAGCACACCAAGCTTAAATAGGAAAAAATAGAAGCTTCAAGAAGCTTCCAAGTGAAAGCTCTCATGGAGGATGATCTTATCTACTTGGGAGAGCTAACATTCGACCTCCTAGCCAATAGGGATCATTCCCTATCTTCTTATCCAAATATCTCAACTCATTTGGGCTTATCTTGGCCTATAAAAGAAAGCTTCATGGATCATGTGAGGGGAGACCAAGAAGAGCATCCTTATGCTGTTGAATTGAAGTCTGGTGTAGAGGAAAATTTGAGAGAGTGGTGTGAGAAAGAGTTTGTACTATTTGAGAGTTGTGTGAGTGTGTCAAATACCTTGTGGAGACAAAGCTATTGACACCAAGGCTTTGGTTGTAGATTTCTCTTTTCATCTTTTTATACAAAAGTGTTTCCCTTTCCCATGCATGATTTATGTTAATATTGATAATTTATTATTACTCTCCTTGATCACTAATATAGATTATTGATTTATCTTGTTACTCTGATCCCTTGTCTTGCTTCTTGTGTTTATTTGCAGGTATAGTAGATCGCATCAAGATCAGTGAAACAATGACAAACTTCTGGATCTAAGGTAAGAGAGGTATTTATTCAAGTAGATTAGTTATCTAAGGAAAGGATATGTTGTTGTGTCTTTTTGTTCTAGACTTGTACCATATAGGATAGAGGAACAAGCAGTGTCCGCACTGGTTGAAGTGTTCCTACAAACAAAATCAACGACCATACCAGGGATAGATCCAGTACAATATGGGATAGGTTCGATCATATCTGGAGGAGATCCAATTAGATATGATATTTTTTATTACATTTTGCTTGAAAACTTGTGATCCTTGTTTGCTTAACTCATTTGAGTTGTTAAGGTGAGTTATCCACCTTACCAGTCTTTTAATTGCCTCTTATGATGTGTGTTTGACCTCACTATTATTCCAGCTTGATCCATAATTGGGTTCTTTTGCAGGTTACTGGGTTTTTCAAGTCTAAGGATTCACAGACGCCCCTAGGTAGGATTGATAGAGTGTTGGACATACTCTGGCACCTTTTGCATTCTGATAAGTAGTGTCGTTGATGCCTTTTTGTTTACTACATTGTGCACCATTGGTTCCTTTACCCATTATACAAGGTGCATTGAAACCATCTCGACGCCCTGGTGTAGTTGTTCATTATGTGACGAGGTAGGCCATCTCTTGTCCTAGAAAATTGTCCTTGAAAATTTTTGTTTCTCTTTGATTTATTATTGATTTTCATTATGTCTTACAGTTAAGTCTGATATCCTGGTATTCTGATCTCCCTTCTTGAGTTTATATCTAGAAGTTTTCATGAATAGGAAGCTTAGAAATTGAAGAAATTGTGTGTGAATTGCAGTTTTGGGTTCATGGTTTGTTTGATCAATTATCTGAAATAATATTAGTTCTATAATAAATAAGATATGTAGTTTCTTTACAATTAATTAGGTATAGTCTTTTAGCTCTCTTTCTTTTTCAAATCATATAGAAAAAAAATTGTTGGTTTATTTGCTTTGGTCACTTTTTGATTGCTTGAGTAGTTAGAAGAATATTTATTTATAGGCCTTTGATTGAGAGAGAATATATTTATAGGCATTAGAAGTTGTTCGTTCTTTCTCCTTTCAGTGATATTTTAGGCTCAATGTCAAAATGCTTGTGTGTTTGGAAATTTGTTGAAAAATATTGAAGTTGAAATCATTGAAAGTTGCATAGTATCTTTGCTTTGAAAAAAGAAAAGTTTCTCCCTTTCTCTAGGTAGCATTCATCTAAGAGAAGAGTTGTAATGCATCTATATCTTAACATTACATCTTGATCTACATTCCACAAACATTCACTAACCATAAAGATAAAATCAACGGTAGCTTAGGTTAAAATTTTCTAGTAATTTGATTGATAGGATAGAGACGTGTTCCAGTGCTTTAAAACATAGAAGTTTTCATTATTTTCCTACACTACATCTCGAGGATCGTGTGGTTCTTGCATGTATTGCTGGTATATCGAACAGACTTTCATGTACCCTTGAGTTATATCGAAAGGTACTTCACTTACTCAGTGTATATCACAAGGCCCCTTTTGAACAATTTTTCATTAAACAACACTAATACGAATTTGAGGTCCCACGTACCTACTGTATATCGGGGGACCCCTCTAGGATACCCAAACCAACTAAGAAAACCCTTTTGGCCATCTTGTTGGAACAATACACCGAGAACAACACTCAGGGATCTACTACGCACGTGCCATCCAAGTAGTCAGGTATTCAGGAAAGGGTATGGTCCCAATCCTCCTTGTCGTATTTTACTGTTGGACCCTGTGGTATATCGCGAGTTGTAACAACTTGACAATCCTAGTGAGGAATCGACTTTTACCAGCCCCTCCTATCATTTAAGTTTGTTTGTGACCTTAAATTGCGTAGGATTGTTTATGTGTGAGCTCTTTCTTATATATAGATTTAGAGTAGAAATCTTTGGCAAACACCCTCGCTGAATTACCTCTGAGACGATCTCGAAGGTTGCATAGTTTACCACCTAACTCTCCTCCTATCGTGGAAGGAAGCGAAGGTGAACCCATGGACAAAACAACTACAACTTATTCACATGTCACATGGAGAAGGATTTTGAGTCATTGAATCTGGCAAAGAAATTTCCTCCTTTCAAATCCCTGTCATAGTCCAACAACATTCTACAAAAGACACCACTTTTCGTTTTTGAATGGAAGGTCAACCGGGTGCACCATATTAGGTGTTCAACCACCTGTTAGATGATACTGTGGAAGTAGATTTTTGTCCAACTGCTCCTTTTTGGGAGACCTCTTTAGGCCAGGCCATTTCTAAATATGGGACCACTAGTCCATCCTATGTTACCCTCATTCGAGAATCTCCGTCGAATGAAGAATTCTTCATACCAATCCAGGAAAATCTTGATTGTTTGTGTAACCTAGGAGAGAATATAAAGAGGAGAAGTATTTATTCTCTACTGCATCATTAAGAAATAACCCCACCTGGATACCATGCCCTTTCGCCATCACATGTGGCTCTTAACTCAGGGTCACCAGCTCAAAACATGGTTATTCATGATCTAGGTCAACCGTCCATTCCTACACCGCCCACCCAGAATCCCCCCCATCGGTTTCTAATTCCCTTGTAGCTTCCATACCTGGGGGGAAACCTCTAGCCCAAGTTGTTTTACCTACTAGGGGAACCATTTCTAGCATGGGGAAAAACTTAGCAGTAGGAAAACCAATAGTTAGTACTCCTCCTACGAACACCAACATGGTTATTCCCTCTTTTGGCTCAGTACAACCTTCATGGGTTCAACCCGCCATTAGCCAACCTTCTTGGGGTTATACCTACTTAGGAAATCAACCACATGTGGTCCATCAAACCTATCAACTTGCATCGTCAGGGGTTGTTTATCCTAGGATTCCCTACCCGGGACTTGATTATATCCCATGGGGGAAACCTAATTGGTCAAATATCCCTATGCATGGGGGACCATTTGTAAACATTGCTAGGAGTTTTGGAGTCCCACCTAGAGGACCACATTTTCGAGGTCCACCTGGAGGACCACCATTTTTAGGATCACCACCTGGAGGTCCACCACCTAGAGGCCCACCGCATGGAGGTCCACCACCTGAAGGACTGCCACTTGGAGGCCCACCACCTGGAGGTCGACCACCTAGAGGCCCACCACCTAGAGGCCCACCATTTGGAGGCCTACCTCCCCTGGGCGGCCTGTTGAAATATTGTAACTTTGAAGAATATTCTATATGTATCTTTTTGTGGTCCTCGATGGTCCTACCGGGAGAACCACTTGTATTACTTTGTATCCCGATGCTTCTAATCGGAAGAACTAATAAGACTCATGAGGTAGTCCCCTATAATTGTAAAGGTGGGTCATTAGCACCCTAGTGTGGTTACTTGAGCCTACATGTGTAACTCGAGCCTACATGTCGAATGAGTTGATTCAAGTGAACGGATGAATATAAATAGAGGTGTGGTGCTCCTCATTTGTGACACACACTCTCACTTGTGTAGCGCATTAGTGGAGAAGAGAAGTAGTTGGAGAAGGAGGAGGATCAGGATTTGATCTCCTTGCTGGTTTTATCTTTTATCTTTTTGGGGCATCTATATTGAGGAAGCTTTTGCTGGGGTTTTCCCCTTAGGGTTTTCCCAGGATAAATCTTTATGTTCCTTTTGTATGGTTGTGCTTGTCTTTCTTTCAGTGATCCTGTTTATATGCTTTTGTTATGAAAATGAAATGAAATACTGATGTCTTAGCTAAGCATATGAAATGTTAACACGGCCCGCCACCTGGCCGACCCGCAAGTGGGTCATTCGGAAACCAACCACCTAATCAAATAGTTATGGAAACATCAGTTGTGCCTGTTTATCAATCTGCTTACGACCCTACTAGTCCACAGATGCCTTATCAGTATTACCTGTGTTTTAATTATTGAACCATTGATCTATAGGAAATGAGTGCAATTGAAAGGTAGAGTTTTGCAGTGGAATAGTAATAATAATGTACATTGAACAAGACAATTTTCAGATAAAACTGATAAGAAATGATCAGTAAATTACAACATTAATCTTCATTAATTCTAGCAATATACAATAATGTTATATAAAGGATAATTCAAATCATGTGGATAATATTCAAATCTACCAACTCAATCCCGACTAACTGGCTAACTAGAATCGTCTAAATCACTATCGGAGCTCACTAGTCTAACTCCACATGTCTAATTCGATCTATCAATATGTTAAACTAGTTAAACTGATGAGGTAGGTTAGAAATTGCACCTACTCCCATGCAACCATGCAAGACAGGCACTAACTGAACTGAAGGACATCTAACTGAATGTAACTGGAGCTTAACTTAGCATATTTACCTACCAACTAAAATCAACTGATGGAGGATGATGGTGGCACTCGGAGCGGCTCCTAAAGTGTAAGGATTGGCACCGATTGCACCAAATGGAACATTGATGGCACCAAATGGCACCAGTGGTACCAGTGGCACCAAACTCTAGAAAATGACTCCTAAGTTAGGAAAATGATCTAATAGACTATATTTGGACAAGGGAGGATTATAAATCATAACACCCCCCCTCCCCCGCCTTAATCCCAACTTGGCCAACTGTGGGCCCTGTAAACAAGGCCAAAAGTCACCCATTACAATATAAAAGAATTAAAAAGTTGCTCAATAAACTGAGGAAAATGGGGAAAACCTCATGGGAAAATCCCCCCTCAAAATAAGCAGGAACAAGAAAGACAAGCTATTCTTAGGAGAAAATTCTTCCTCTTTGGGAAATAACTTGCAAAATGTTGCTACAATTTGCAACACTATGCAGCAGCATGGTTTTTCTTTGTAGAAACATCCTGAAACTGTTATGAGAACCTCTCCAAACCAAATGATTATGTCTAGAGGAATTTTCCTCTTTGGAAGAACAAGAAAATTCTCAATTGAATCAGGAACATAGACAACTACAAGATGAAAACTGGACCCATGTAGAGCAATTGAGATCAACTGATGAGAGAGAAAACGTTCTTGAGAATATGAACCATGTGAGGAAAACCCAAGCAAATGATATATTGTAGCCTTGAACATCAAACCATGTGAGGTAAAATTAGCTCCAAGTTTAGGAGAAACTGTCCAGGCGAATGCAGAATGTCTCCATATTTACTAGTTATGTGAGGACATGAGCATGTGATAAAATATAAAGGTAGAGAAGACCTAGGACTATGGAGAGAGAATTATTGAGCTCCATAATATGATATAGCTTCAAAAATAACTAATGATCCACAAAATATAATATCATCAAACTTATGAGAGAAAACTGACATCAAATCCCCAACAACAATTTTGAAAGAGACTTGCGGTACTTGATTTTTCACACCAAAATTGATGAGAAAAACTACAAGCATGACTGGAGGCTCTTGAAACTTAAAAATCAAGCCAAATAAGGTCATATCAGATCTAATAGAATGGAACAAAGGTTCCAAGTGCCCCACCGAAATGGTAGATGCACAATTTTCTCCTTCAACAAAATTCTGGGTATTAGTGCATGCAATCATGTACGAATTTGTTGGAAGCTCTAGATCAAAGAGAGGGAATGGATCACTCTTAAAATATGATATTTCTTCCAAAAAATCCAAAGCATTACTTCTCTACACACCACCAACAACATTAGAGATAGAGAAATCAAATTCCTCTTCATTTTGTGAAACAATTTCTGGTAAACTTTGCACATAATTTAAAATAAAAGAATCACTGGAGAATGTTTGCATAGAATGGAAGGAGAGTTTTTATTTAGTAACAAATATTTGAATGTATTCTTCTAGATCAGATTTATGAGAATATGAGATATCATAGATCTCATAAACTTCCGAAGAAACAGGAGAATGAGTCATTCCAAGGGGACTTTCTTCAATTCGAATTGACTGTGTTGAAGATTCTGCTTTTTATTCATTTTGAACAACTTTCTTTGCTACAGAAGAGGGAACATAGAGTACATTATTGAACTCACCGTGATGGATTTTAATAGAATCTCTCCCAAAATCTAGGACTTGGAATTTATCTTCCATATGAGTTATAGGTTTTCCTGATAGAGTGAGAGTGGTGAAGGATTCCCTGGAGGTAACCATGTGGTTGGTTGCTGTTGAATCTATCAAGTAATCCTTTGACAGAGTGAGGCCTACTATCAAAGCATGGAACCTCTCATATTATTCAGTATGGTCTCCAGCATCAGACATATATGTACCTTCTGGAATGGAAGTATTGTTTTGTTCAAGGAGTGTTTTCAACTGGTCAAGGGTCTTCTTCATGCACTGGCTTTCTGGATGAAAGCCTCTCATACAGTATGGACACCTAGTCTTGTTTTTCTTGGAACCTGAGGCTCCTTCAGAATATTTCTAATTCTCTTTTGGATTTGAATCAGAGGCTTTGGGTTGCTTCCCCTTGTGCTTCCCTTTGGCTTGTGCATTGGTTGAGTCTGACATCAAGAGAGCTTGATTCTTGGAAGTTTGAAGCACTCCCATTTGAACCAACTTATCCTTCTCCTATGTTAAGGACTAAGAAAAATAATCTAGAGAAGGCATCTTCCAATTGGGGATGGAAGATCTTCTGGAATGGAAGGTAGAGACAAAGATAGAGTAATTTGAGCCAATATCTCTCAGTACTGATAAATCCATATTCTCATCTTTCCTCTCTATTCCACATTGTTTACATTACAGTACTAGTGACTTGAATTTTGTGAAAAAATGTTGGATAGTTTCGAAACTGCTGGGCTGCAATGAAATGAGCTCATTCTTCAATATGTTCCCTCGAAGCTCATCTTGTTCTCCAAACAATATTTCAATATTTTCCCAATATTCCTTTGGAGTCTTCAATTCCTTAAGGTGAAAGAGAATATCCCCGGAGATGTGAGTGGATAGGAAGCCAAAGGATTCATCCAACCGATTGAAGAACTTATTTTTCTTAGTAGGGTGATGGGGCTCTATCTCACTTCCCATTGTCATCCTAAATAGGCCAATATTGTGCAAGGATACCTACATATATTCCTTCCAACAAACATAGTTGAAGGGTGTAAGGATCTGGGGTACAAGAGCTGAAGAATCCATCAATCTTCCTGTTGAATAGTCAATTTCTCAACAAGCTACTTTGGCACCTGCAAGTAACACTGCAAAAACCAAAAACAATTCGGAATCATGTCAGTTTCAATCCTTCCATATCAACATGTACACTTTCTCAGGGTCTGTCACACCTGCAGAGACTTCTCTGGACGAATCCAGAGTTAGCAAGGCACATATTGTAGGAATTATGTGGAAACCCAACTATTTCTGGTGTATAATGGAGATTAGATAGACTTGCTGCTATCCTGAAGAAGGATCTTATACCATGTTTGAATTATTGAACCATTGATCTACATGCAATATGTGCAATTGAAAGGTATAATTTTGTAGTGGAATAGTAAGAACAATGTATACTGAACAAGACAATTTTCAGATAAAACTGATAATAAATTATTAGTAAATTACAACGTTAATATTCAATAATTGCAACAATATATAACAGTGTTACATTAAAGAGAATTCAAACAATGTGGATAATATTTGAATATACCAACTCAATCCTGATTGACTGGCCAACAAGAAGTGTCTAAATCATTATCGAAGCTCACTAGTCTAACTCCACATGTCTAATTCAGTTTATCAATCAGTTAAACTAGTTAAACTGATGAGGTAGGTGAGAAATGGTGCCTACTCCCATGCATCCATGAAATATTGTTGCTAATTGAGCTAAAGGACATATAATTGAATGTAACTAGAGCTTAACTTAGCATAACTACCTACCAACTACAACCAGCTGATGGAGGTTGATGGTGGAACTCATAGTGGCTCCTAAAGTGTAGGGATTGGCACCGATGGCACCAAATGGCACACCGGTGGCACCAAATGGCACACCGATGGCACCAAATGGCACACTGGTTGCACTAGTGGCACCGGTGGCACCAATATCATGGTGGCACTAAAATGTAGCAAATGACTCCTAAGATAGGCAAATGATCTAATAGACTTTATCTGAAGAAGGGAGGATTATAAATCCTAACAACTAGTACCCCCATCCTAATCAACAATTACCATTTCTGGCTACCTTAGATCTGCCATATATGTCCATATTGATTAATGACCCTGTCCACCACGATCCATCATGACCGGCTATCCCGGTTAAGTTACCCTCTGATATACCCAAATTCGATGGAAAACCTGGTGAAGCCCTAAAAACCACGTGATGAATTTTTATTTGTGGTGCTCATCTAATTATCTGATGGATGGTTCAATATGTCGTTTTTTTTCCCAGAGAACTCTCACTGTAGTAGCCGCGAAATGGTATATCGAGCTACCTCAACATTCCTTTTGGGATTTCAATACCTTAGCAATGGATTTCTTAACACATTTTTAGTTTCCAATATGATATGAAATAGGTACAGACCTTTTGATCTCACTTCTCCATACCACTTCTACTCATATATATGATCATATACATGAGTGGAGAAAACAACGTAGGTTGATTAAGGCTCCAATTCCCAATGAATTACTCACCGATTGGTTTACTAAATCTTTACTTCCCCCCATTTCTATAGATGTCGCCATGGGAAGTGTTGTTACCGAGGAGAAAGCCATTAGATGTGCATAATACCTTGACTTGGTTTATTCCCAGTCAGGAAACCTGTATGAACTAATTCCTCATGTTCCTTGTCCTACTTTCGATCGTTCAATACCTTCAATGGAGCCAGCCACTGATGTCATTCTTGGTTCTGTTCAAACACAATCAACGACCAAATCCTTGAAATAGAAAATCCAACCGGCTGCGTCTGCTAGTCAAGGTGTTTCAACCCCAAAACTACTTCCCCTCATGTTGTTTCAACTGAAGTGAATGTGGTTCAATCCTCAGAATATTCAGGAGGAAAGAAGAAAGGAAAGAATAAATCCAAGAAATATGAGAACCAGCAGGAAGGTAAAAAAACACAGAACGCTGATGTTGACTCTAAAAACAAGAGAAAGGAAAATTTTCCTTGCCTTATATGTGGAGGTGACCACTTCACCAAAGAGTGTCCTCGTCATGAGGAATTCAGTAAATTTCTTAAAAATACCCCCACCCTGACAGTCCTTACGGATCATTTCCCTACCCAACAACAATTGATTGACCATCAATCCTTACAAGGGTCTTCTTCATCTTCCATAGATGAAGTTAAAATGATGTGAAGTGAATCAGTTAGTCTCACCACTTGATCTCATAACTATGACCCTCCACTAGAGAATAAGACTGATAATGTTCCATCAGTAAAAACTTTAGAATCCCCCCCCCTCCTACTAATGGTATTCAAATTGAAAAACTTGCTCTTGATGCATTTCTCCTGCCACCTAAGAGTACACTTCAAAAATCCATACGTAATCCTAACGCAAGATTCACCGAGTACTATAATATAGTCGAATATCTGGCTCAAGCACCATGCGCTATGTCGACTCTCGAAGTACTCCAAACAGTCCCTACATAGCGGAAGAACTTGTTATCAGTTCTTGGAGCGATGGATCCTAAACACAATAACATTATCTCCTTCAAAATGGATGACTTTAAGTCTAGTCTCTCCCATCAATTGGCTTTCCAATTATCCACGAAAGCTATTGGGAAGATAATCCTCCGTATAGTATTAGACGAGGGAGCCTCAACTTCGATCATGTCTTTATCCTTCTTGAGAGCTATCGACTCTCCCAAGATCAACCACTCACCCACGACATTAAAGGATTTTGATGGTCACGGATTTCAACCCTATGGATTATTTCCCAGTCTCCAGGTAGAACTGGGGGGGGGGAATCAGTCTCCATTCATGTTGAAGTCGTCGATTCTCCTTTAGACTACAATATTCTTCTAGGTAGAAATTGGTTCTATGCGTTGCAAGTTGTTACTTCATCTGTATTTTGAGTAGTCCAGTTCCCATTCCAAGGTAATATCGGTACCATTGACTAGTTAGATTTTTGTTCACCTAACGCAACTTCCAAAACTGTAAAAAATGTTCCACTTTTGGATTCTTCATCTCCTCAATATCAGAACACTGGATTAGGTCTTCTCAAGGATTCCTCACTCATGAGAGTCTTTCCATTATCCAATCCTCCTCCTATTTTGCAGGAAACATCTGTGAACATGATATCCGCTTCTAGCTTCGATACTCTAGATAAAGGAAAGCCAATTTGTAATTTGACATCAGTGGCCCTTTCGAAGGAATGTACTAAGCCATTTAGTCCACCAGTGATACCACCATCAATGATCATCTTTTGGTGGCTTCAAATACATATCATCTACCATATTGGTTAGAACGCCCCCCCATCTCTAGATTACCTTTTTCATGCACTCCCCTTTGATGAGTCCATCATGGAAGTCATGTCCTTGGATGAGATGCCCTAGAAATATCATCATCACTGGTATTCCTTCCTTCCCAATTTCCATATGGTATAAGACCAGTTTGCAACAATGGTTTCATCCGATATCGTCACTAATCCTAAACCCCCATTACTCACCCATGATGTTGAGTTCGAGGGTAATTTGAGTAATATTACCAAAACTATTTTTGTTGATATCTTAGTGAAGCCCGATGTCATAGAGAACATCAATGTAGGCCATAATTCTTCCCCTTTAGAACTAGAGTCTTATACAACCTTGTTTAAATAATTTAGAGATATTTCCGCTTGGACATATGAAGAAATGCTAGGGATAGATCCTTCCATCATTGTTCATGAGTTTAGGACTTACCCTGATGCCAAGACAGTTCATCAGAAACTTCTTAAGGAAGAGATTGAAAAAAATCTTAAGGATGGTTTTATCTACCCCGTACCTTTGACTGAATGGGTGTCTAAAATTGTCCCTGTCAACAAAAAAGGGTACTATTAGGGTTTGTATCAATTTTCAAGATCTAAATTGGGCTTGTCCTAAGGACAATTTCCCCACCCCATACATTGATCAAATCATCGATAACTACGTTGGAAGTGTCATCTTCTCATTCATGGATGAATTTTCTGGCTATAATCAAATTGAGATACTCCCATATGATCAACACAAAATGGCCTTTATTTTCCCATGGGGGACCTTCTCCTATAGAAAGTTACCTTTTGGTTTGAAGAATGTTGGTGATACTTTTCAACACACCATGTCTTATGCTTTCCACGACATAAAACAAATTGTGGAACCGTACCTTGATGAGATACCTGCTCATTAGAAGCAGCGGGATCACCACATTGATCATTTGAGAGCCATTTTCTTAGATTTCACCGCTATAACATCCAGTTAAATCCACACAAATGTGTTTTCTGTGTTGAGACTAGCCGACGTGACTTGGTTTCATTGTGTCCAAGGATGGCATCCGCATATACCCTCTGAAGATTGAAGCCATCTTGGCCTTACTCGCTTGTACAAATGTTACAGAACTCCAAAGTTTTCAAGGGAAGGAATTTTTTTTACGTCGTTTGGTCTGTAATTATGCCAAGAAAACCCACAGTTTCATGCATTTACTAAAGAAGGATACCCCCTTTGTTTGGGATGACCTGGCGCATCATGCATTCAATACTCTCAAACATGCCATCACGCATGCACCTATTTTGAAACCACCCAATTATACTAAGGGTTATTCCTTGTATGTGGATGCATCCCTATCCACCATTGGTATGGTTTTGGTTCAAACAGACAGACACGATCATGAACGTGTGATCTACTATATGTGTAAGAGTCTTTTGGACTCTAAAACCTGGCACTTGCATGTGGAGAAATTAGCGACGACCACGGTCATGGCGGTCCAAAAATTTCATCACTACTTCTTGCTTCGAACGACCATGGTATATGCATATTCTAACCCCATGTATCACATATTGACTCGTCAGGTGCTTGGGGGAAAATAATCCTGCTAGATTTTCATTCTCCAGGAATTTGAGTTGGAATTTGTGAAATCCAGTTCTAAGAACTCTCTTGTATTTGTTGAGCTCATGTGTGACCTTCCCTGTATTACTGAGGGAACAAAGCCCACCGATTCGTTTCCCAATGAATCCTTATTCCTCATTAGCATTTCTGACCCCTGGTATGGAGATTTAATTCTCTATATCCATACCCAACGATTTCATCCCAATGCAACCCATGATGAACATCGTTGCATCCACCATCATGCTAAATACTACCTTATCATTAATGATACTTTATACTGTTGTGGAACTGACATGGTATTACGACATTGTTTAACTCATGAAGAGGTTGAGATCATTTTGAATGATTGCCACTTTAGAGCTTGTGTAGGTCATCTTTTTGGGATGGCTATTTCCTAGAAAATATTACACGCAGGGTGTTTTTGGCCCTCGGTATTTAAAGATTGCATAGAGGTCGTCAAGAAATTCCCACCTTGTCAGTTGTTTACATAAAAAAAGCGCACCCATCCTGCTCCGTTGCATCTTGTCATCACAGTTGGTCCCTTTACAAAATGGGGAATCGACTTCGTACATTCTAGACCTAACTTAATGGGGGGGGCATGGTTACATTATTGTAGCCATATACTATTTCAATGAATGGGCTGAGGCTATGCCTACTTATGTCGAAGATGGAAAAACAACTATTCTTTTTCTATCCAACCATATCATCGCCAGATTCGGGATCCATAGGGCCTGTGTGATCGATCACGGGTCACACTTTCAGAATAAGATGATGTTGGAATTAAGTGCTAAGATATGTTTTATCCATGACAACCCTCCACCCTACTATCCACAGGCCAATGGCCAGGTTGAATCTATCAATAAAGTGTTAAAAACCATGCTTCAACGGATGGTAGGACAAGTCAAGTCCAACTGGAATTTGCAACCTTTTTTTTCCCCATTATGGGCCTACTGGACCACTGTCAAGACATCCACCAGGTTTACACCGTTTCAGTTGGTGTATGGATTAGAGGCTACTCTTCCTATAGAGTGTGAAATCCCTTCCCTGAAACTCGTTGTGGAACTACTACCCAACACCACCTTGGAAGAAGAACGTTTCTTGTATTTAAACACGCTTGATGAGACTCGTCACGGTGCTACGTTAGCAAATGAGGTGCACAAACGACGGATGAAAGCTCAATATGATATATCCGTTCAACCTCTCTCTTTCAATGAAGGTGACCTGGTATTAACCTATGACCAGAAACATGACAAGTTGGGAGATGGAAAGCTAGAATCTATGTGGCATGGGTGTTACACTATTAGTCGTGTCTTACATAAATGGGCTTCTGAGTAGATAGATTACGATGGGATACCCCTAGGAGAGCCTCGCAATGGGCTCTACCTTAAAAAATACTATGCCTAAGACATCTAGCATAGGTTTGTTGTATATATTGTTTATAGAGTGTTGTGTGTTTTTTGAGAAGTGTTGATTTGTTGTGGATGTAAGATGTGTCCTTCACAAACCTACTTATGTATTCCTATGTTTAAAATGAACAAATTACCACCTATTTCGGTTTCACGGATGGTGTTAATTGTTACACCTTGAATCTTGTGTCAGCAGCCTGGGTACTGTACTATCCTACGAACGATCTGGTGAGTTGAGGAGGAACTTGTTTAGGCCTCACAACAAACAACCTAGGGGAGTATCACGTAGTGATTCATTTTTTTATTGAAGCCTTGACTAATGATGTAAATAAGATCAAGGTTTATCTAGAATCGTAGTTTGTTAACAATAAAATTGACACCCTTAAGAGTGTTGGTCTTAAACAATATTCTACTTCATCTGCAACATGAAGATCATAATTTTTGGAACAAATTGACCACTGCTTCCACAAAGGAAGAAATGTTTGAAGACAAGGTGGCTCTGAAGATGCCAAGTGAGTTACCACTTAAGGGCCAAAGCCCAGTGCCTATAACTCACACAGTGTAAAATGCCTAACAAAGAAATTAATTGTCCTAGAAAGATTGAAAGTCAAGTTGAAATGCCTAAAAACTAAGGAAAGTGGGTTTTTAGAAGGAAATAACCAAAACCTTCAAAAATACTAAATCCCACATTCATGATCAAAGATGGGATTCTCAAATACCAATCCTATAAATGGAAGGCATAAGAGGTGAATTAAGGAGGACAAATTAGAGATCAAAGGCATGATGGAGGAATGAGAAGATAGATAGAACCTTTCTTGCACATCATAGTTTCTTTGATCATTGGCATTGATGGAGAGGGGTAGTTTAGAGTAAGGGAGAAAGGGATTCACCCATTATTGGGATGTAATCAATTTCCCCTCATTTTAATATGATGCAATTCAAATTTCCTCTAAATATTGTGTTTCAATCCATGTTTGTTTCATGTATTTTTGCAACATTTAGTAGATAGATTTCATTTTCTTTTGAAGTTTTTTAAGAGCTAGAGGTAAGGAACTAGCTAGCTGCTGCTAATGGAGGCCTGAAGGCCATGGAGGCTGAAACAAAAGGATATTCACCAAACGACACGCTGCAAGAGGTAACCTCCTCCCTTTCCTCTCTCTCTCTCTCTCTCTCCTTTGAAAAAGTGTAGAAATTTCAGGAAATTGTCCATTATTGCATATATTTTATTAGTAGGATTTAGCCTCCATGTAGTTAAGGATACATAGGCTATAGACAAGTCCCTATGGTCGAATCTACCAACAGAATGGTGACCAAACTGGGGAGCTAAGGGGATCTGCTCTTGAAACAAGTTTTCTTGATAATTTCCCCCTGTTTGGGTGTTTCTTTCCTTTTAAATACTTTGATGCATGCTGTATCTTGTTCTTAGAAGGTTTTAATTTAGTCTTGGAGGTCAAAACCGACCTAGATCTGCATTTTCATAGTTAAAAATGCTTGAAACTTTTGAGGGTTTTGTCACGAGATCTCCTTTTTGTTGATATATGTGGGTTTTCTCTGAACAAAGTTGTATACATGCGGTTTTTCTCTGAAAATTCGCGTATTAACGCAGGTTTTCTCTGAACAATCGTGTATGGAACAAAGTCCAGTATTTTAGGCATAAAATCCTCAATTCTTGTCTGTTTTGAGTGATTTTTTTTGCTGTGGAAAGCTTAGACAACCCTATATATGATTTTCAAGTCTGATTTCATATATTTTGATTAACATTCTGGGAATTTTTGAATAATTTTTTATTTTTGTATGCGTGTGAATGGAATTTGAAAAATTCATGATTCTTGAAATTTTTGATGATGAGATCTGAAATATTGGGTCGTTTTGGTTGATTTTTGTTGCTATAGATGTCTTAGGATTCTGCTAACATAGGTTTTACACATAAATTATCTCCCTTTTAGCAATATTTAAGGTCTTTTTGAAGGATTTTGAAGTTTTGCATGTTTATTAGTGGAGTTTGAAAAAGTCACGATTCTTGTTTTTTTGATGGTCATGTCTGCAATTTTGGGCAATTTTGGTTGGTTTTTGCTGTTGTAGATGTATTAGGAATATCTTAACTTGGGTTTTAGATAGTACTTACATCTCTTTTATCGAGTTTTTAAATATTTGTGGAAAGATTTTTGAATTTTTGTCTGCATATGGTTGGAGTTTGAATTTTTTTTGAAATCTTTGTTTCTTGGCTTTGAATTGAGGTCTTTGAAAACCTTGCAGAATCTTAATTGATTTTCAAAACACTGATTGGGTCTTCCTAGGATCTTTTAGGATCATTTTTTAAGGCTTTAGGACCTTTTTGGACCTTTTTCCTTCGAATTTGGAAAGCTTGGAAACCTCCTTGAAAAGCTAGAAAAAACACTCTAACTAGTAATGTTGTTTAGCATTGGTCAAATTTCCTTTAAAAAATGAGCAAATATGAAAGTTTGTGAAATGAGCATATCTGTCCAGTTTCATTTCAATTCTACATAAAGAAGAATTTTAAACATAAGTCAGTTGACAGTAAAATGGTAGAACACAGTTTTGTTAACTGGAAGCTAATCTCGTTTATAATTGGGTTGTCCAAAGTGAAACAAAGGGTATATGGACCATTAGAGAGCTCCCATGGCTATTGTCAAGATGGGTTGCGTAGTCTTTTTTAATTCTGTCTAGGGCTTTGAAATGTTTCTTTTTAATGGAGTAGTATTCCTGGAAGTGTAGTTTCTGTAGGTGTTGAATATTAAATGTTTCTTATTCTAGTCCTAGTCCAGGAAGGGTAAGAAAGTCTAACTCTAGTCTGGTGTGGCATAAAGCTAACTTCAAATGTGAACTTTCAACTTACTCCCAATCTCTGTATCCACCCCAATGATTCAGAGCAAACGTATCCAGGCATGCTGAATGGGAAAAGTAATATTCGAGCAATGTGAGACTTCCTGCAGAGGAATGTGCTAAAGCAAGGTTCGGAGATTATCATTTAGGTTCATTATTTAGTCATTGAACATGTGGAATTTTTTCTCATTGTATCATTTTGATCTCATACTTGCATAAGTAAAATGTCGGAAAATTAAAAGACATGACACATTATTTCAATGAATGAATCTTTAGGCCCCAAATTTTGAAGTCAAATAAACTTGCTAACTTGCCACACAATTTGAAATCCTAACTAAGACATTTCAAATACCAAAAGTATCGTCTTCACTTGTGATTTCAAGCGATCCCATGAACGAGAAAGTGGTCCTCAAATGAAATAGTGAAGATCACCAAAATATTTGCATCAACCTGTTTCATTGAAAATTCTTATTGAGTTAGGGATATTTGTTTTTGTGGAAAAAGGAAATACATGCATGTGTGAAAGACTCTCCTCTTAATTTTATTTTAGTATAAGGATTTCATCGAATGAAAGGATAGGTTTAAATGCATCTATGCATTGGTTTGGTTTAGTAACATAAGTCACAACATCATCAGTTTCACCACCACTCCTCAAAACTAATCGAATTACCTTTAAAATCAATGCTTAATCTAAAAACAACTAAGATTTTATCTTTGATATCACCAACAATATTAGGCTAGGGATTTGGGTTAAGATGGTGAGTTAACACTCCAAAGCCACAAAATTTGGAAACTAGCATTTATTAACAAGAGTTAAATTCATTAGTAGAAAAGAGTGTTAGTCGAGAAAGAGCTTCTAATACAAGATTTAAGCACGAGGTCAATCCGAATTAGTAAGGGTGGTACCCCTCCCTCTTACTTCTTGGGTAGGATATGAGCACATTACAGTGTCTCGGTTAAGTGACAATTCCTTGGGGTGACATCACGTTTTTGAGATAGCTAGTCTATTTGAGTTATCCGGGACTGACGATTATCCTACCCGGTCACCAATTGTGAAGTGGTAACCATAGTTTCTTTTCTTAGGGCATCACACAGGCTGTTGTGAGTAGGGGACACTTGCAATACCCGAGACAGACACAAGGTTGTTTCAGCTCCTTGGGAGGGTGAGTAGCCTAGAGCTAACACTTGGACCCCTGGCGATTGAAGAACACTTGGACCTTCACCATTTAGAAATTATTGAGGATTAATGTCCCTCAAGGACTACTAGTTTTGGAAGGTCCCCTAAAAATCCAACTTTCCACTAAACCTCGATTTTTTGGAAAGAAGCTTGATTGGTGCTTCCTTAGGGACTTTTTTAGTGGTGTGGATACTTTGATTTTTGTTGAGTCTAGCTTCCTTTAGGATTGTTTGATTGTATTTTGATATAATCTAATAAACAAATCCATTTATTAAACTTCAGAGTGATTTATCTCCCAATCCACCCATCAAGGTGGTAGCGAGGAAAGTTACCCAAGTTTGAGGGCCCCGCTACATTGTGGACTCATATACAAGAACCACATCGTTGTGAATTTGAAACAGAATTAATTATAAACCCAATGAAATATTACTAGAGAAGAACAACTTCAAATCACTTCTAAAAATTTGTCACATTGTGGACGAAACATAAAGAGAATTTATTATCTTACTTTAGTTGAGATTGAAAAAATAGAATATCACATAATTTTTCACATAAATCCACCCTTAGCAAATCATTTAAACTCAATCATACTTACGAAAAGTGAGTCACTGGTTAGTCTTTTTGAAAGTTGTGATAAAATGCAGAACATTACACTTGACCCTTTGGCTTCGTCAGGAGTTAAAGGAATCATATCAATGCAGCCTCAAATGGCTGCGGGAGTTTATCAAAATCCTCTTGGCACACACAATACTTGTCTAGGTTCTACTTCTAGGGGAAACCCTTTACCATGGAATGTTCATATTCCTGGAAAAAATAATGCATCTTAGAACACAAATTCCAATTGGAATTATCCTTCACCGATGGGAGGAAATTCCAAAGAGGGTTATCCTCTAAATTACCCTAGAACAATTCCTAGGATCAATCCACCTATCAACCCCATTCCACAATAGATTGGTCATGTTTCAGAAAGTAACCAATCTTTTTGGATCCAACCTCTAAAAGGAGGAAACATACCTTTGAATTCCAATCAAAATCGAGGACATAATCAATGGAATGGTCGAGTTCTAGTAAGTAACCAATATTGTTTGGACCCAACTCCATCAGGAGGAAATCCACCCAGTGGTCAGGTGTTAGGAAGTAACCAATATTATTCAGACCTAATTCTATCAGGAGATAATCCACCCATTGATCATGTTCTAAGAAGTATCCAATCTTCTTGGGGGAATCCTTCGCAAGGGGGAAACCCACCTTAGAATACTAGTCAAATCCAGGGACCACCTAAATGGTGTGGTCATATTCTAGGAAATAGCCAATATCACTGGATTCTAACCCCGTAAGGGGGAAATCCACCCATTCATCAATGGTGTGGTCAGATTCTAGGAAATATCCAATCTCCTTGGAGTCTAACCCCGCAAGGGGGAAATCCACCCATGAGTCCCAGTCCACAATGGAGTGGTGGGGTTCCAAAATGTAACCAATCTTTTTGGAACCATCCTGCACTACCTGTGTTTGACTTGACTAAGCAACCACATGGAACTTATGCCAATGGCATGAGTGGTTCCATCAACAACCTTGAGAAGATCACCCAACAAATGGGACAAATGTCTGTTCAAACTTTAGAACCTATAGCTGGTCAGGAGATGCAACAACATGTTAAGATTTCCCCGACTTCTGAAAACCTCATAGTTCAATACATGGACCTTATGGGGAATGTTAGTGCCAAAAATTATTCTCAGACTACGAAAGAACAAGCCAACACAATCTCAATAAACACAATTAAGTAAAATAGGTCTTTCTAGGGTTTTGGTTGTACAGTTTGTAGACAAGAGGGCAGAAACTTCATGAAACTAAAGCAAACACTAAATTATGAACATTTGAAGGACTGAGATTCATAACATATAAACTATAAACCAAACACAATAATCAAAGCACTGAATTCCACCCACAGTCAACAAGCATTTCATGCATAATAACCTTAAACAAGAAATGAGTATATCAACTGAGTGATTAACAAAAATCATAAATGAAACCAGTCAATAGTCTAAATAGGGGTTATAGTTGCATATATTTCATAATTTAGTCATAAAAAACACATAAGATTTTTTACACTTAGCTTATAAACCACAGCTTGATAGCCTCCCCTTGCAACAAAAATCGAACCCTTGGTCCTTTCCCAAACTTAAATTTATCTTGTTTTTTCAAAAATAGTTATATAACTAAACAAACTACCTTTAGGTCATCTGTCGAATTGTTCAATAAAACCATCATTATACAAAAATGAAATCACTTTTAAAAACTAACTAATAACTGCTCTTCTTAAAGTGCTTTTACAAGTATTTTGCTGCCTCTGCTAAAAGAGCAATTCCTTCTAAATATTGGGTCTTTCTTCTGGCTTTTTGGTCATCTGCTTCCAAATCTTCAACTCTTTTTGTTAGCTCCTCATTCTGCTGTGTGTCGCTCTTGAATAGTTTGCATTAGTTCTATAAACAAGCTCTCTGTCTATCTCTTTCTTTTTAAAGCCTCTTTAGAAACTGAAATCAATTCGTGATAGTGACTATTTACTTCTTCCAAATCTTCTCTTAGTCTTTTATTTGCAGTCACTAATCCTTCATTGGTTTCATGCAGGTACTCAATTTGATGTTTGTATTGCTTGATACTCCTCTGCAAATTTTCATTTTCAGAATCAATGCATTTTCCTTCTAATACTGGTTGCATTCCTTTAGGCATCCAATGGATTTTCAGCTTCCTAAAAATTTCTTCATCTTCTTCCATATGTTCTGTCAAGGTCAAAGGGATTTCTGAATACTCTTCAGCTTTAATACTGCACTGAGCTGATTTCTCAGCCACCTCTCCTTTCTCAATACAAGAGATCTTTAAATCATTTTGATGTTGTTCTAGAATCATCTTCTTTCGAACCTCCATGAATATTTTTGAGATCTTGGTTTCAGTGAAAACTGGTTTATTTTCTGAAACTATTTGTTTTTTACTCTTCATGACCTTTTTATTTTGATCTTCACTATCTTCTAACTTCTCTTGAGATGAAGAATCTTCAATTACTGTAATCTTCTTTTCAGCTAGTTTAGGGTTTAACAACTTCTTCATATTTAATCTGATTTTGTTCTTTGGCCTTGTCTTGGGCCTCCAAGTTGTTCCAACTTCTCCTAACATTTTCAAAACTTTACCTTGATGTGTAATAGAAGCTAGTTCAACAGCTTTCATTTTCTTCCTTCGTGACATTGTCTCTTCTTCAGAATGTGTATGTATATCTTGTTTGGTATGAACCTTAGCTTCATCAGATAATGACCTTTCCTCTTCTTCAGAAAGTACTGTAATAGGAACTTGTTTTTTCTCTTTCACATCTTCATTTACAATTTGGTTCAGTTCTTTAGGGAAAGCATCTTCTACACGCTCCATTTCCTTCACTTCCAATTTTGAAACTTTGTTTTCCTCAATATTGATTTTCTGTTCAATTTCAATATTTTCCTCTTCTTGGTTCATAGATTTTCCTGTTTCACTACCTTCTTCATTCTTAATTGTGACTTTATTTTTAAGCTTCTTGATCAAATTCTGACCTTTATCTAACTATCTTGTCTAAGACTGCTCTTCCTTCTCTATTTGAAAACCAGACCAAAATAGGAAATATTCCCATGTTTTCTCCCTTTTTGAAGTACAGTACTTATAACTAGTTTTATAAGCCCATGATGAAACACAGATTGTTTGGTGTGTTCCTAATGTTCCTTCACCTTGCTAGACATCTTCTGTAAACTTTTCAAGAAGAAGAATGGGAGATTCATTTTGGCTTCATGGCTAAGATGTTGCAAAAACCTAAAATGATACTTAAAAACAAAAGAAAATCTCTCTTCACAAGTGATATAACTTTGTAGGATTTTGATAGGCTCTATCCATTTTGGTTTAAATTTCTGGATAGGTACTCCCTTCCCCAATCTGCTACTACATCTAGAAGTAAATATTTATGTGCATAAAAAATGAATGGAACTTCTTTAAACCAGTATTCTCTCTCATCTAAGATTCCTGTAGCTTCTGCTAACAATTCCCTGGTTAGATTAAACTTCAAAGTATCAAAAGTCACCATATCCTTATCCAAACACTGAGCAAATTTATAAGAGACTTCTGAATGATATCCCTCAATTCTTTCAGAATAACCTAACCATCCTGCCTCTAAAAACAGTTTTGCACAATCTGGAAAATTTTGAACCCAACTCATGTCTGAAGGTTCAGCCCTATTGGTTTTACCACTTCTTTTCATTTTGAACAACTGTCAAATTACTTCTTTCAGTAAAACAAACTCTAAATCTATTCAAGTCTTGACAATTTGACAAACAATGCTATATTGGAAACCAAAACCCTAAACTAAACTCTCTCGCTTGAACTGCTAAATTCCTTAATTCCATTGTCAGAGAATTCGATATTAAGTATGAATTAGGTTTACATACTAATAATATTCATTCAATTCCATCATTAATCCTTTTCTTAGTAAAAACCCAAATACATGGAATTTGCTATCAATTCGTAGCCTACCTGTCAAAGTGATGAATACAGGTGCTAGAATATTGTTTTCTTGACTGTCAGGTGTCCAATTTCATTCCTCAATCTTCTCTAACCACTACGATAACTCCAAACGATCGCCCTTCAAAAGCCCTAATTTTCTGACCTGTTTCAATATTGAATTACACACTGCTAACACTTTGCCATGAACTCATCTGGTCTACGTGCACTTCGGGGGATATGAAATTCAAGGTGAATTTGTCTGATCATGTTTAATCATCATTATTCCATCACTCTGCAACAGACCACCGCAACTCGCCCTCATGATGATTTGCTTGAAGTATTCACACCTGTTGCAATGATCATTTTGGAGGAAACACGTATCAAATCCATCAACTAAGTATGAATGACCTCTCATGTGTGAGAATTTTAAAAAATTTGAACAAAAAATGATGATTTTTGAACTACGGGATTTTCTTGTAGTGCATGTGTGTAATTTTTTCAGGCTTGCACTATAAGAAAGTTTGCTTTAATGATTTAAAAAATATAACAACTAGCAATGATTTAACTTTGGTAAAATAAACTAGATCAAAACTTTATGATATTTTTATGATGTTTTTAATTCATATAAACATTCTATTAGCCCCCTAACTGTGAATTTCGATAAATAAAAATAAAAATTGAAAAATAAAACTAAGAAATCATATAAACATGAAAATTAAAGAAAAAGGATTCAAACGACCCTAAGAAAAAAAAATTTCTAGGAGAAATGAACAAAACAAAGTTTCAAAATATAAACAAATGCATTAAAAATGAAAAACAAAATCAGGCTCTAACATCTGACTCCTGCTGCGGCATGAAGTCCTCCTTGTGAGGCTTCAAGAACTTGTAGATCAACACCTTCTATGCTGTAACTGCAACTGCCTGCGAATATGCAAAAATACCATTGGGTCATGGAGTCTTGATTTTGTTATTCACACCGGTATATACAATGAAAGTCCAATACTTACCTCACAAGCTGTAAAAATGTTTGAGGAATCGTCCATTAACTAGATTAGACAATTCCTCACCATCCAAAGTCTATAGCACAAAAGTATTGTTTTCTAGAATCTTTGATACTATGAAAGGACCAAACCAAAGATTATCAAACTTGCCATGCTTTCCTTTCTAATCCTTTCTAGCATCCCACCTCAAGACCATATCTCCATTTGAAAAGGTATTCTCCTTGATTTTTCTGTCAAACCTTTCTTTAACCTTTGTCCTGTATAGCTGAGCTTTCTCCTCTACTGTTTCACGTTTCTACTATAATTCTATTAGTGCACAAATTCTTCTTTGAATATCACTGGGTTCCTCTTGACTATCTTGAAGAAACTTCATCACTGGAATACCAAGTTGGATAGGAAACACTACATCAGTACCATAAACCAATTGAAAAGGAGAGGTTCCAATGGCCTTTTTTATTGTTATTCTATTTTCCCACAATGCATATTTTAACATAGAGTCCCAAGATTGTTTATTCTGCTTCAATAACTTCTTGATACTCTGAATAATACTCTTATTAGTTGACTCAGCTAACCCATTTCCCTGAGGATAATAAGGTGTTGAGTGTTTCAAAATAATCCCATTCTTTTCACAGAATGCCACCATAGCTTTAGATTTAAAAGCTTGAGCATTATCAGTCAATAATTTCCTAGGACATCCAAACCCGCTTAGAATATTTTCATGAATAAACTCTATGATCACCTTATCTATTGCATTTCTCGTGGGAATGGCTTCTACCCATTTGGTAAAGAAATATGTAGCAGTCAAAATCCATTTATGTTGCCCTAAAGAGGAAGGATTTATCTCTCCTATGAAGTCCAAACCCCACTGCTGAAATGGGGCATTTACTGCAATTGACTTTAATGGTAATGACAGCATTTTGCTTACCAGCAAACTTCTGACAAGGGATACATGCTCTTACCTGCTGATATACATCTGAGAATAAGGAAGGCCAATAATATCTAGCTCTTAGAATTTTATAAGTTGTTGCCTTCCAATACTTATGTCCCCCACAAGCATCTTCATGTGATTCAGATATTACTTCTTCAATTTCTGGCTTATCCAAACATCTAAGTAAAATACCTCTTGGATCTTTCCAAAATAGTTGTTTTTCTATCAAACAATATTTAGTAGCTTTCAACTTTAATGACCTAGCAGCTTTCTTGTCTAGATGTTCTGGACATTGTAAATACAAAAGAAAATGTACAATATCTGCATACCATGTGGATTCTGCATAGTGGTCCATAATCTTTTCTTTCTCCTGCTCTGCTTGAAATTCTTCCTGTGTTGGTTGTTCTGCCATGAGATGTAGACCTAAAGCTTGGCAATTTGAATTAGCTAACAATTTAGCCAAACCTTGCCCCTTTACTAGCTTTGTAGGTCTAATGTCCACATCATATTCCATTATTTTTGCAATCCACTTTCCTCTTTTCCTCTCACTGTCAGGTTGAGTCAAAACATCCTTAATGGAAGCATTAGGAACATAAGCAATAACCTTGGAATGCAAAACATAAATTCTAAAAAACTTCAATGCTTTTACCAATGAGTAAGCCTGCTTCTCTAAAGTGCTGTATTTTAGCTCTGAGTCTCTGAGAGTCTTGCTGAAAAATGCAATTGGCTGTTCAATGCCATCCTTATTCTTCTGTAATAAAACAGTAGCTAATGTATCCTCAGATGCAAAAGAAAAAGTTAAAAATTCCTTTGTAAAATCAGGACTTACTAATACTGGTGCTTCCATAAGAGCCATCTTAATCTTTTCAAATGAGTTTTTTGCTTCTGCAGTCCACTTGACCTCTTGATCCTTCTTCAACATAGCTGTAATCTATTTGATGGTTTCAACAAAATTTGGTATGAACCAATGCAGAAAATTAATTTTACCGATAAAAGATTGTACATCCTTCTTGCTCCTTGGTAAACTTATTTTCAGAATTACTTTCACCCTTTCCGGATCAATCCTTATGCCATTAGCTGAAACTAAATGACCCAATAACTTACCTTCTTGTACAACAAAATGTGATTTTTTCGGATTGAGAGATAAACCATATTTTCTGCATTTCAGAAAAGTTTGTTTTAGGTGTTTTAGATGCTCATCATCAGATTGTGAAAAGACTATAATATCATCTAAGTAAATCACTACAAACTTATCTCTTTCCCCTACAAAGGCTATGTCCATAGCTCTTTGAAAAGTAGCTCTAGCATTCATTAATCCAAAAGGCATTTTATCGTACATGAAAGTACCTCAAGGAGTAGTAAAAGCTGTCTTTTCTTTATCATCAGGGTGCATGGCGATTTGATTATATCTTGAAAAACCATCAACCATAGAAATTCTTTGTGCACCAACTACCTTATGCAATATTTGTTCTATTTTTGGCAAAGGGTAATTATCCTTCAATGAAGACCTATTTAGATTTCAAAAATCAACACACAGTCTGATTTCACCATTCTTTTTCCTGACAGGAACTAAATTGGATACCCATGAAGAATATTTGAGAGGAACTATAATCTTAGCATCTAACAACTTTTTAACTTCCTTTTCTATAATGGGAAACAAAGCAGGATTGATCCTCCTTAATTTCTATCTGAAAGGTTTAACATTTGGTTTTAATGGTACTTTATGCTGTATAATACTTGTATCATATTTCTTCAAATCTTCATATGACCAAGAAAAAACATCAACATCTCTTTTAACAACTTGATGTACCTCTTTCTCTGCTCTGTTGTGAGTGCCTTTGAAATCTTCACCATTCTGGGATGTTCAAGGGTGCCAATATTACAGTCGATTACATTTTCTTCTGAATACTATACAAATGGTTTTAAAGGTGTATCATCCTTTGAAAATATCCTCTCTAAAGGCACCAGACCCTTAGGAATGAAATTACTTTTAAGTTCAATAATCTTGTGACCTGCAATCTCATTTTCTGCAATACCCTCTATATGTTCAATTTCATCATCTTTCTCTTGGTCAATTACAGAATTGGAAAACTTACCTGTCAGCTCTAAAAACCTTTTTATTTCAATATCATCTTCAAAAACTTTCCATTGCTTTACATTATTAGGCACAAAAGGTCTGTACCTAACCTCAATATGATACTTCAGCTATGTCGTTTTAGGAATCCTGAAATCATGTGTGGCTGCTAGGGCAAGAGAATCAACAGTTTGGGTATGATCCCTAGTAATATAAGTGATATTAAAATCCACAAAGTAATTGTCTATCATATCCATAATTCATTGCAGTACACTTTCAACAAATCTTTTTTTACTTGATAGTTGTTCCTTACTTGCTGAACAACCAACTCAGAGTCGCCATACATAGAAATTTGTTGAATACCTAAATCTTTTGCAGCTTTCAAACCTAACAACAAAGCTTCATATTCTGCAGTATTATTTGTGGTAATAAATTCCAATTTATACATTAACCTTATTGCTTCACCACCAGGAGATATTAGAAGAACCCCTACTCCAACACCTTCCTTGCATGATGATCCATCAAAATTCATTTGCCAAAGTTCATCTTCTTGTTCCCTAGTGCATTTGAATGATTTTTCTTTTTCAACCTGTAATAAACCAGCAGTATCATTATCATCACTAAAATGCAACATACAAGTTCCCAAATCCTTTTCAACAGCATACAAGGGATGATTTGTAGGTTTCTTGTCATCAGTCACAATATAAGCAATTGTAACTCTCTATACAACCTTCTGTTTTCACCTCCAAAAACAGGAATGGTTGCATATGTTAAGTCCATCTGTAGAGTTCCACCAACATTCTTGGCCCAAGATCTAGAGAGGAGCAATAAAAATTTAGGTGTAATGTCAGCTACTACTACATCCATAATCACACTCTTCATTGGTAGCTGAGCTAAACTAACCACCATATCCTTAATCACTCCTAAACATTTTATAGCTCATGAGTCAAAAGCATACAAGTCATGATACGGTTTTGTTATGCTCAAACCTAAAGCCTCCATGACAACTTTTTGCATTAGGTTATGAGATGCCCCTGAATCCGAAAGGCAATTATGTATCATTTTATCATGAATGGTTAGTGTGATGTAAAAAGGAGGAGATGCACTTGCCTCATTTTCATTTTTTTCTACCAAAGCTGACCCAATAAATTTTTTAGGACTTTCCTCTCGTAAATTCACTGTATCAGAGAGAAGTTGATTGTTTATTGAACCAATCATTTTCAAAACTGAATTTTTGTAAGAAGTATTCTTCATCAATTCAGTGAAAGGCATAAGGATCTTGATTTTGCATAATTCATTTTCAAGATTGAAATTCTGTGTACTTTTATTCACCTCTTCAACTTCAATAATCTTCTTTTGTTTATCCCGATTCTATTTTTTCTCTAATACTGGATCAGACTATTGTTTACGAGGCAAAACTACCTTTTTCCTAGGATTTTGAACCACCTGTTTTGGCCCTGATCTTAACTTTAAGGTTTTCTTTGGATTAGTCTGATATGTATCAGCAGTTACAGCAGTCACTTCAAGATCTAAATCATTTTCTGTTTCAAACACATCTGCATCATAATATTCTGAGTTAAAAAAATCTTCTTCAGTCACAAATCCTTCAATCAATTGTTCTCCAAAATAATTCATATCCTGATCTGTATCCTCAAAGAGCAATTCCTCTTCTATTTCTCCTTCATCAGCTACATTATTCTGAAGTGGGGGTGGCACCTTTTGATCCTCAGCTTCTCTACTTTCTCGTTGAATATCATTGTTTCTTCTCTCTCTGGGAATGAAACGAGGTACAAAGTGTCTTTTGAATTGGTTTGGATTATTAGGGTTTTTGTCTCCCTCTTGAACAGGTTTATTTGAATTTTTCTCTAATTCCAACTTGTTTAGTTTTGTTGTTAGGATTTTCACTAGCTTGGCCATCTCATCAATTTTACCTTCTGCAAAGTGGGATGTTGAAACCCCTGGAGCTGCATCTTTCTTACCGTTCTTGTCATATATCTGTTGAGCTGAGTTTCCCTTTAGTCTATTAGAAGCCAATATATTAGACTCCACTTATAATGCTGACTCCTACATGTTTAGTAAAGTAACAGGTCTTCTTTCTCTCAAGAGTAGGGAAAATTCATGATCAAAAGCATTAGCATAAGTGAGTTTTGCAGAAGTTTCAGAAGATTTTATCTCTGCAGGAATTCTTCTATACATCTTATTGAACCTCTTTGAAAAATCAGCTATGGTTTCATCTTTCTTTCTTCTAAGAGCTCCAAACTCAGTAATGTAATATGTGTGATCCTTAGTATCACCCCACTGTCTCATGAAAATATCTTGAACCTCTTCTATTATAGTAATAGAGTTTGCAGGTAACTCTCTAAACCATTTTTTGACCTCTCCATCAAGACTCTGTATGAACATTCTCATCCACACATCCTTTTCCCAAATATTTTGATTATCTGCATAGCTGAGAAATGCATCCCTATGCTCCTCAGCTGTGGTATCAGCTTGTCCATTAAACCTAGGTAATTAGTTTTGGTAATCTCCCCTAGGGAGAGTATTTAAGGGTTGAGGCAAAACTAGAGGTGCATACCTAGCTTCCACCATTCGGTCCATCATATCTAATGGATGATTTTGGGCTGCCACCTTTAAGTTAACTGCTTTAGATGATGGAAGTACTTGACTAGAACTTGGCTGAAAAGGATTTTTACCAACTTTGAGGCGAAATAAAGGGATTTTTCTAGGAGATAAACTCTTTGATTTTTTGAAAGATTGATGATCAACAAAGATCTGAAAATTACTAACAGAAAAAGGTGATGATATGTCTAGTTGATCAGGGTTACATAGGGCTGGAGATGAGAGAGACCTTTTGGTTTTCCTATCTATTTTCAAAATCTGTTCTGGGTCTAAGACACCTAGTTGTAAAGGTGAACTAGGTCTACTTCTTGTCCCAATTCTTTTAGAAGCCACTATGAAATATTTGGTGAAAGGTAGTCTTTTAAAATTTGTTGGTTTAAGTCCACCTCTCAAAACCAGTGAAATGATGAATAACCCAAGGAAAATAGGCTTTCAGCTTCGTCCCCAACAACGACGCCAAATATGTTAATGCCAAAAATTGATCTCAGACTACGAAAGAATAAGCCAACACAATCTCAATAAACACAATTAAGTAAAATAGGTGTTTCTAGGGTTTTGGTTGTACAGTTTGTAGACAAGAGGGCATAAACTTCATGAAACTAAAGCAAACACTAAATTATGAACATTTGAAGGACTGAGATGCATAACCTATAAAATATAAACCAAACACAATAATCACAGCACTGAATTCCACCCACAGTCAACAAGCATTTCATGCATAATAACCTTAAACAAAAAATGAGTATATCAACTGAGTGATTAACACAAATCAGAAATGAAACTAGTCAATAGTCTAAATAGGGCTTATAGTTGCATATATTTCATAATTCAGTCATCAAAAACACATAAGAGTTTTTACAATTAGCTCATAAACCACATCTTGATAGCCTCCCCTTGCAGCAAAAACCGAACCCTTGGTCCTTTCCCAAACTTGCATTTATCTTGTTTTTTCAAAAACAGTTACATAACTGAACAAACTACCTTTAGTTCATCTGTTGAAATGTTCAATAAAACCATCATTATACAAAAATGAAATAACTTTTAAAAACTAACTAATAACTTCTTTTCTTAAAGTAATTTTACAAGTCTTTTGCTGCCTCTACTAAAAGAGCAATTCCTTCTAAAGCCTGGGTCTTTATTCTAGCTTTCTAGTGATCTGCTTCCAAATCTTCAACTCTTTTTGTCAGCTCCTCTTTCTGCTGTGTCAGCTCTTGAATAGTTTGCTTTAGTTCTGTAAACAAGCTCTATGTCTGTCTCTTTCTTTTTAAAGCCTCTTTAGAAATTGAAATCAAATCCTGATAGTGACTATTTACTTCTTCCAAATCTTCTCTTAGTCTTTTATTTGCAGTCACTAATCCTTCATTGGTTTCATGCAGGTACTCAATTTGATGTTTGTATTGCTTGATACTCCTTTGCAAATTTTCATTTTCAGAATCAATGAATTTTCCTTCTAATACTGGTTGCATTCCTTTAGGCATCCAAGGGATTTTCAGCTTCCTAAAAATTTCTTCATCTTCTTCCATATGCTCTATCAAGGTCACAGGGATTTCTGAATACTCTTCAGCTTTAATACTGCATTGAGCTGATTTCTTATCCACCTCTCCTTTCCCTATACAAGAGCTCTTTAAAACATTTTGATGATGTTCTAGAATCATGTTCTTTCAAACCTCCATGAATATTTCTGAGATCTTGGTTTCAGTGAAAACTAATTTATTTTCTAAAACTATTTGTTTTTAACCCTTCATAACCTTTTTATTTTGATCTTCATTGTCTTCTAACTTCTCTTGAGATGAAGAATCTTTAATTACTGTAATCTTATTTTCAGATAGTTTAGGGTTTAACAACTTCTTCATATTTAATCTGAGTTTGTTCTTTGGCCTTGTATTGGGCCTCCAAGCTATTCCAACTTCTCCTAACATTTTCAAAACTTTCCCTTGATGTGTAATATAATCTAGTTCAACAGCTTTCATTTTCTTCCTTCGTGACATTGTCTCTTCTTTAGAATGTGTATGTATATCCTATTTGGTATGAACCTTAGCTTCATCAGATAATGACCTTTCCTCTTCTTTAGAAATTAATGTAATAGGAACTTGTTTCTGCTCTTTCACATCTTCATTTACAATTTGGTTCGGTTCTTCAGGGAAAGCATCTTATACAGGCTCCATTTCCTTCACTTCTGATTTTGAAACTCTGTTTCCATCAATATTGATTTTCTGACCAATTTCAATATTTTCCTCTTCTTGGTTCATAGATTTTCCTGTTTCACTACCTTCTTCATTCTTGACTGTTACTTTCTTTTTAAGTTTCTTGATCAAATTCTGACCTTTATCTAACTGTCTCTTTTGAGACTGCTCTTCCTTCTCTGTTTGAAAACCAAACCAAAATAGGAAATATTCCCATGTTTTCTCCCTTTTTTGAAGTACAGTACTTATAACTAGTTTTATAAGCCCATGATGAAACACAGATTGTTTTGTGTGACCCTGATGTTCCTTCACCCTGCTAGACATCTTCTGTAAACTTTTTAAGAAGAAGAATGGGAGATTCATTTTGGCTTCATGGCTGAGATGTTGCAAAAACCTAAAATGATACTTAAAAACAAAAGCAAATCTCCCTTCACAAGTGATATAATTTTGTAGGATGTTGATAGGATCTATCCATTCTAGTTTAAATTTTTGAATAGGTACTCCCTTTCCCCAATATGCTACTACATCTGGAAGTAAATATTTCTGTGCATCAAAAGTGAATGGAACTTTTTAAAACCAGTATTCACCCTCATCTAAGATCTTTGTAGCTTCTGCTAACAATTCCCTGGTCAGCTTAAACTTCAAAGTATCAAAAGTCATCATATACTTATCCAAACACTGAGCAAATTTATAAGAGACTTCTAAATGATATCCCTCAATTCTTTCAAAATAACCTAACCATCCTGCCTCTAAAAATAGTTTTGCACAATCCTGAATCTCGCTTGAACTGCTAAATGCCTTAATTTCATTGTCAGAGAATTCTATATTAAGTATGAATTAGGTTTACATACTAATAATCTTCATTCAATTCCATCAGTAATCCTTTGCTTAGTAAAAACCTAAATACATGGACTTTGCTATCAATTTGCAGCCTACCTGTCAAAGTGATGAATCCAGGTGCTATAATCTTGTTTTCTTGACTGTCAGGTGTCCAATTTCATTCCTCAATCTTCTCTGACCACTACGATAACTCCGAACGATTACCCTTCAAAAGCCCTAATTTTTCGACCTGTTTCAATATTGAATTACACACTGCTAACACTTCGCCACGAACTCATTTGGTCTACGTGCACTTCGAGGGATACAAAATTCAAGGCAAATTTGTCTCATCCTGTTTAATGATCATTATTCCATCACTCTGCAACAGACCACCGCAACTCGCCCTCATGATGATTTGATTAAAGTATTCACACCTGTCACAATGATCATTCTGGAGGAAACATGTATCAAATCCATCAAATAAGTATGAATGACCTCTCATGTGTGAGAATTTTAAAAAAATTGAACCAAAAATGATGATTTTCGAACTGCGCGATTTCCTTGTAGCGCATGTGTGTAATTTTTTCGGGCTTGCGCTACAAGAAAGTTTGCTTTAATGATTTTCAAAAATATAACAACTAGCAATTATTTAACTTTGGTAAAATAATCTAGATCAAAAGTTTATGATATTTTTAGGACCTTTTTAATTCATATAAACATTATATAAGCCCCCTAACTGTGAATTTCGATAAATAAAAATCAAAATTGAAAAATAAAACTAAGAAATCATATAAACATGAAAATTAAAGAAAAAAGATTCAAACTACCCTAAGAAACAAAATTTTCTAGGAGAAATGAACAAAACCAAGTTTCAAAATTTAAACAAATGCATTAAAAATGAGAAACAAAAACAAGATCTAACAGGAAAGAAGAAGAAGTACAATGGTAAGTACAATGTTAATCCTTCCCAAAATCCTGAAAAAAATCATAGTTCAATCCATGGAACTTAGAGGAAATAAGAAGAAATACAAGAGTAAGCAGAATGCTAACTTTGGGGAGGGAGATACACTAAATCCAACTCAAGACAGTGGGAAAAACAATCTGTTGTATGGATGCAACATTTTCGGCAGCACCATCATCAAGTGGTTGCTGCAATGCTGGTACCTCTTCCAGGAGACAACCAGTCAAAATCCTCGCAAGAGGGAAATGAACCCAATGCAAATTTATTCATGTGTGATCATGAGGTAATCATTAAAACAAGTTCTCATTCTTATGATGTCCCTCCCAATACATTGGATCAATCAGAATCACAACCAAGTGGTTCTCTCACCATTGAAAGACCAACCATAGACATAGTACCACACCACCCCAAAGGTGATCTAGGTAGAACAATGCATAATCTGAATGCATGAGCTGCTCATAACAAAAATGTTGTTGATGAAATAGCTCAAGCACCATGTGCCACATCCGCCATGGAGGTGTTACAATATTTCCTTGTACAAAGAAAGGAACTATTGTCTTCAACTAGAGCTATTGATCCATCCGATGCGACGTTGATCACATTAGACTTAGACCAATCAACCTGTAGGATTCCTTCCAAAGTTTCTTTCCAGATTAAAGTAACATATCATGGCAAAAATATATTTCAAACCATAGTTAATGAAGGGGACTCAGCTTGTGTCATGTCATTTACACGTTGGCGAGCATTATAATCACCCACCTTAGTTCAATCCCATACTATGTGAAAATCATTTGATGAACATTTGTTCTCTCCTCACGAACTCATTGTATCCCTCCCTATTGAATAGGGTGGAAAAACAACCACAATAAATGTTGAGGTAGTAGATGCGCCTATAGATTACAATTTTCTATTAGGATGTAGTTGGATACACACTATGATAGCTATAGTGTCTTCAGAGTCCCGAGCAATTCGGTTCCCTCATTGGGGGGAATATTGTTATGATCGACCAATTAGATTAATGCATGCTTGAAACTGCTATCCAATCAAATGTTCGTTTCATTAGGGATGCTCGAAAGGAAGTTCAAGAAATTAGGGTAGGATTGTTAAAAATGATTCCCTCGTGGGAAATTTTGTGATCCAACAACCCTTATCTGCTATAGAAGTGTCATACCAAGAAATTCAAATGGTTTTGACAGAGTTGGATCAAAATCTTCCCTTGATGGAGGAATATGATCCAGTTACTTGGCCCATTTTGGCTCTGAGATCTCCCATCTCACTTGATTTCTTGCAGGGAATGTTATCATCACATGAAACTATCCTTGAAATCATAAACATTTGGTTGTACCGGCCTAAGGACATGTTTTGTGGGGCCACTGGGAGCATATTTGGTTTAAATCCACCCAAGTATAGGAGAATCCTTTGTATGTTCCTCGATCTTGTAAGGTATATTTGGAAGCATGCATATAGTTTTAGTTTATCCCTATGTGAAGATGAATTTGAACCTTTTGCAACCCAAAATTTCCATAGGGACGAACCTGTTGGAAATTGGTGGGTCAGCCCATCATATCTATATTTTCCACCATTCTAATAGAAGAGCCTACCGAACATGGGACACCCTAGTCAACACCCCATTTCCATTTTGGTGCCCATGCTGAGTTAGTCTCATAGGCGTTGGAGCCTAATTAGTCCCATAATGACCTGGAGTTTGAAACCACATACTTCTCTTCCATACAGTTCTGACCATTTCCTAATGGGATCCCTATTTCGTGTCAGTTTACATTAGCATGTGTTAAAATATCCGTATTAACATTTGTGCTTACTGCTTCAGTTTGTTAATGTTGAGCATATGCCTTTGCAGTCACCTTTTGCTCAAAATGCATGTAAACCATTACTTCTGTTTAAGTTGACCTATACATGTGAGAACTATTTGATTCGGGTAGTTGATGGACCATGATTCATTGTGATTTATGATTTTGGTGTTTTTCGTAAGAATTAACATGAAGTAAACCACATTCCCCCCTTCCTACTTGTTCATCACATCAAATTGGATAAATGCAGTTACTTGGTTCTATTTCATTGTCTGTCGACACATCATCCTACTTCAGATAGCCTACCTATGGAGGGAACATCTGTAAGAGTGTGCACAACTAGCTCAGCCCTTGTTTTCAATATGTATCTTTGCCTTGGCCTGACCCATGCACTTGAAAAACATAGTATGTCCATGCAACACTCATTCCCTCCCATGTACCATAGCATTCTTTATTCTTTTTTCAACCTAATAAATGAAAAAAGTACTAAATATTAAAAAACAAAAAAAACAAAAAAGGGGAAACTTGAATCATGTCATATTGAATCTTTGAGACAAAAGAAATAGTCAGTAATAGTTTCCCTTGAACACGACACATAATTTTGTATCCGTTGTCAGTACACCATTTACATTTGCCTTAGGAAGTTGTACCAGTAATATGAATAGATATTCATCGATAGGTTATCCTTCCTATCATCTATGGAGCTTTCATTAATTCATCTAGAATTGACGAATTTCACAATGGTTGGTTACTCGAGTCTTATGTTTCCAAGTTTCCATTCTGCGTCGTGTTATGTGTTCAAGGGAGGTCAAACCAATGTCAGCCATTCCTCAAATATCCCTGACCAATCATGTCGTCCTTCCTTGTGTCAGTATACAATGTTGGATCTCACATCTCTACCAAATTATATCAGCCTATTAATCTCAATTTCATGTCAGTTGATGTGGGATGCATTCATTCCCTCTTTCTAACAGATATATTCCTATCGATGCCAAATCATAATCTAGGAAATGGATCTAGGAACCCCAGTGAGTACCTTGGATCTTGCAGTCATTAGTGTCAAGTTTCCTTGCAAATGACAGTGGGTATACATCAATGATACTGATTGTTTAATTCTACAAGTGTTCGACATCAAAACATCCATTCACACTTGCTAGTTTGTACTCAAGTACCTTGGAGTCCATCATCATTATTGGCGGTCCTCCTTGTATATGGTAACGATATACATCAATGACATGTAATCGGATGGTGCTTGATTATGCTTGAATTCAGTTCCTTTATTCGCACAATATAAACTTGTACTATCATTGGTTTGTTTGGAGACCTTGGGAAAAACAATTGTATCGCTCATCGACGCACTACCTGACTTGTGCAATATCAAAATACCATGTCAAAGAACCATGAAGACTTGTATATGTCACACTCATCCAATATGCACACATATATTTTTGAAAATTTTGCTTTTGACATAGATCCACTGTGTATTGTTTATGGCCATGCTTGTTTACTGTTGATCATGGGTATACCCACCTTGTATTTGATAAAATCTCATTGTTTGACTTGCAGGTGTTTCTACGACTCCTACATTCATAAACTTCCATTTTCCATCATGCCTTGATCATTAAAGAGTATCATAATAAAAGAAAATTCAATTTATTTCGGCCCTCAACATAGCTTCGGACCTCACACATTAGGGGGCATCTATTAACAATAAATGAACACCCTTAAGAGTGTTGGTCTGAAACAATATTCTACTTCGCCTTCAACATGAAGATCATAATTTTTGGAACAAATTGACCACTGTTTCCACGAAGGAAGAAATGTTTGAAGACAAGGTGGCTCTAAAGAGGCCAAGTCTGTGACCACTTAAGGGCCAAAGACTAGTTCCTATAACTCACATAGTGGAAAATTCCTAACAAAAGCATTAATTTTCCTAGAAATATTGAAAGTCAAGTTGAAATGCCTAAAAACTAAGGAAAGTGAGTTTTTTGAAGGAAATAATCAAAACCTTCAAAAATCCTAAATCCCAAATTCATTATCAAAGATGGGATGTTCATATCCCAATCCTATAAATGGAAGGCGCAAGAGGTGAATTACGGAGGACAAATTAGAGAGCAAAGGCATGATGGAGGAATGAGAAGATAGATGGCAACATTCTTGCACATCATAGTTTCTTTGATCATTGGCATTGATGGAGAGGGGTAGTTTAGAGCAAGGGATAAAGGGATTCACCAATTATTGGGATGTAATCATTTTCCTCTCAGTTTAATATGATGCAATTCAAATTTCCTCTAAATATTTGTTTTAATCCATGCTTGTTTCATGTACTTTTGTAACATTTAGTAGATAGATTTCATGCTTTTTTTAATTTTTTTAAGAGATAGAGGTAAGGAACTAGCTAGCTACTGCTAATGGAGGCCTAAAGGCCATGGAGGCTGAAGCAAAAGGATATTCACCAAACAGAACGCTACAAGAGGTAACTGCCTCCCTTCCCTCTCTCTCTCTCCTTTGAAAAAGTGGAGAAATTTTAGGAAATTGTCCATTATTGCATATATTCTGTCAGCGGGATTCACCCTCTCTGTATTTAAGGATAGATAGGTTGTAGACAAGTCCCTTCAGTCAAATCTACCAACAGAGTTGGTAGTACATCAGTTAAACCGAGTCTACACCATCCAAAACCCCCTACTCCTTCGTATGTTCCGAAGAGTTTGGATTTTGGAGGTCTTTTGAGTAGGTTTTTTATCATCATATCCTGAGAAATTTAAATATTGTGGTAGAATCCTTACAAAATTTTGTCTTGGATTGGTATCTTTCTCATATTAAAAAATCTTTTTAACATCAATTTCATGCATTGAACTACATAGATACATAGGTAGACATTCATTCACATAACACATTTTCATACACATCTATAAATAAAAGTTTATATATATAAGGGTAGTGCTGAGATACAAAAAGACTGAAGCCATAAGCTTTCAAGTCACCCAAAGGTCTGGAACCATCACAGTTTCAAGTACATATAAATAGGGAAAAACTGAAGCTTCGAAGCTTTTAGTGTAGATATAATAAAAAAATGAGGGAGACACTACATGATAATATTTGTGTTCATGATAGCACATCACGGCTCGAGCCACTCGATAGAGTAGCCTCCCAAAACAGCCTGAAACTCCTGCAGTATGGCGCTAGTAGCGTCTGGGAAGATCATGAAAGGAAATATCATGTATGCCTATGGTCAGTCGCTGGAGGTTCTCCATGATCTCCTGGAGTTCCTCATATGCTTATGTATTTCTAACAACCATATCTATGAATGCCCCTCGCCTTCCTATAGGAGAAGATCCTGCCAGATGAGAAGGCCTATGTTTTCACAAAACATTTTTGTATGTCTGAGAATCACATCATAATAAAAAAAATTAAATATGAAATATTAAACAAAAAACATGTATAGTGATATGTTTCTTACCTTGGTCATCCCACTGATCTCCCTCTAGTAGTGGAAGATCAGGGTCATCCCTGAAATCTTCCCCATCATAAACGTAGTCCTCCACCATCAGTAGTTGGCCTCTCAGCCAATGGAAGAAGACTGGTCCATATGTAAACCTGGGGCCTCTGCCGCCACCATGGTGTGCCATGGCCTCTACCCACGTGGTCAATCGAGGGTCCTCAACATCTAACCTGCTCAAGGGTACCTGAGGTCTCATCAGTGGAATCCACTCCAAGAATAAAGATGTGACTATAGCTAGATGTGACTATAGCTCCATAGCCTAACTTTTTTAGCTCTCCTTTCCGACATTTGGTTAGCTAGTCCTTCAAGATGACTAGTAACCCCTCGCTCCAGTTAAAGATGGTAGGATCCATACTGACCCATTGGGTCTTTCGATTTCTGTGGAGTATTTTTAATTATGGAAATCGTAGTTTAACAGATTGTGTGCATGCCTGTGATTTGGCTTGGTTTAATAATAATCTTCTTGTTGTATTACATTTAAAGATCGACTGCCATCGTAGATGGGCTTATTCCCTGGCTTTGGAAAATGAATATTTTTTTTCTACGATTTGTTTACACTTGTAAAGTAGATTTACTTCGATTCCTTGAATATGGTTGATGACTATTAGCATTATATACGTAAAAGATTTGGTTGGATATGTTATATTTTAGTTATAATTATCTTGTAGGTGACTATTTGTATAAAACCTACACTGTATATAATTAACTCTACGACTGTAGATGAATTTGATTCTTGGATTCTTGGCTAGATTATAAATCATAATATTTGTATCTTTGTCTTGGTAGTTTATAAATCATTTGATATTAGTTTATTTAATTAGCGTTTTCTTGATTTCGATTCGACTGTAATCGCTTAGAATTTAAACATGTTGACTTTCACCATTGTAATCGAAATTAAACTAGGTATACAACATAAGAAAAGAATAGATATAAGTCATCAATATATACTAGGAGTTGTGACCTGATTTTGGAGAAGATGCTTCCTACACCTCGAGTTCTCACTTAATAGCTTCAGCCATTTGTATTTTCCTCTTATAGGTCAACAAACACTCTTGAACAACTATTCCACTTCTGTCCCCCTTAGTATCTTTTATTAATAAATAATAATTCATTACAATTGTTTTATTTTTGACTTTCTATCAAAATTATTAAAAATAATAAATAAAGAATTTCAACAGAAATTAATAATGTATTATTAATTTTAGGTGCATTACATACACCTCCCCTTAGAGGATAATATTGTCCTTGGTGTTACTAACTTTTTTATTATTATTCCATTTCATTATATTGGAGTAGGATTGGATATGCCTCCCACATAATGCTTTCCAAATCCCCAGTAGCTTCTTCCAGACTAAGGTGCTTCCATTGCACCTTAACTTATCCAATGGTATGGTTCTGAAGTAAAAGTTCTCTCCTATCGAGAATATGCTCAGGTACCACCTGGAACTCTCATTCGAGTTCCGCTTGGATAACATTCCAATAAATCACATGAGTAACATCATAAATATATCTTTTTAAAATAGAAATGTGAAAAACATTATGCACTTTAATAGTGGGTGGTAGGGCTAACTGGTATGCAATCGGTTCTACTTTAGCTAAAATTTCAAATGGCCCGGAATATCTGGGTGCCAACTTTGAATACGTTCCCAACCTCAAAGATATTTTCTTGGGATTTACCTTTGTGTACACATGTTCACCCACCTGGAACTCTTTATGAGTTCCTTTTAGGTCAACACAAATTTTCTTCTTGTCTTCGGAAACCTTCAAGTTTTGTTGTGATTGTTTCACAGTTAGTTCCATATATTTTAACAAATCAATTCCTGACATTAACCTATCAACTAGACTGATCCATGAAATTGGAGTATTACGTTTATGTCCATACATAATTTCAAAATGATTCATACCTGCTGATACTTGAAAATTACTATTATAAGAAAATTCTACAAAGCGTAGATAGTCTTCCCACATACCTGGTTTTTCCATTACATACATTCTTATCATGTCTTCTAGGGTTTGATTTACCCTTTCAGTCTTTCCATCTGTTTGTGGATGATACACAGTACTGAAGTTCAGCTGTGTATGTAACCCTTTAAACAAAGCTTTCCAGAAGTTTTTGGTAAATTTTGCGTCTCTATCTAAGATTATTACCTTTGGTACACCATTTAACTTGAAAAATATCTGCAATGTTAACAAATTTATAGGTATATTTTGCAGAAATACTATGAGTTTCTTTACTTAACTTATCGACTACGACCATGATTGAATCATGTTGTTTGAAATTTTTAGGTAGGCTTGTTATAAAATCCATACTAATGATTTCCCACTTCCATTCTAGAATGGGTAGCAGTTGCAACAACTATGTTGGATGTTGGTGTTCTTTCTTGACTTGCTGACATTATATGTAGCGAGCTAAGTACTCTGCTACCTCTTTCTTCATGTTACGCCAAAAGAAATATTTTATGATCATGGTGATCATCTTGTGATGTCCAGTATATCCTGAATAAGGTCGTTTATGTAACTCATTCATGACTGGTAATTTGATTTATGTTGTATTTGGTATGTACAACCTATTTTTATGTAGCAAAAATCGCCTTCTATTTAGGATGAAATATGTTTTTATTTTATTCTTTTCATTTTCAGCATCATTTTCTTTTAAAATTTGGTATTCCTTATCAGAATTTCCCGCACTTAAGATATGATTTTCCAGATCTTATTCATAAATGCTACTTGCAAATAGTAAATTTGCGCGACGACTCAAAGCATTTGCAACTTTGTTTTCATTTCCTTTTATGTGTTTTATTTCGAAATCATATTCACTTAAGAAAGTCAGCCACCTTGCTTGTCTAGCATTTAAATTTTGCTGGTAAAATAGATATTGTAGACTTATGTTATTTGACATAAGTAGAAATTTCCTTCCAACAAGGTAATGTTGCCATATTTTCAATGCGTGAATTATTGCAGCAAGTTCTAAGTCGTGTGTAGCATAGTTATTTTCATGTTCCTTTAATTTCTTAGATTCATAAGCAATGACGTAATTCTCTTGTATTAATACCTCGCCTAATCCTTCTTTACAAGTGTCACTACATATGACGAAATCCTTAAGAGGATCAACAATATTTAGGATAGGGGCGATAGTTAACATATGTTTTAATTTATTAAAGCTTTCTATACACTTTTCAGTCCACTCAAACTTTTTACCCTTCTTCTGAAACGAAGTTATGGGGTAGGCTATCTTAGAAAAATCCTTCGATGAACTTTCGATAATAACCAGTAATCCCAGTGAATGATCTTTTCTCGGTTACATTTTTAGGAACTGACCATTCAGTGATAGCCTTAATTTTGTCTGGGTCGACAGTGATTCCATCCTTGGACACTATGTGTCCTAGATACTGAATCTTATCTTTAAAGAAATCACATTTACTGGATATAGCATACAATTGTTGTTCTCTTAGTACTTGTAGAATTATCTTTAAATGTTCTTCATGTTATTGTTCATTCTTTGAGTAAATCAGTATATCGTCGATGAAGACAACTACAAACTTGTCCAGATAGTTACTTAGAGTGCTATCCATTATGCACATGATTGTTGCAGGTGCGTTTGTTAGCCCAAAAGGAATTACGACAAATTTGCAGTGACCATAACGGGTCCTAAATGCAATTTTAAAGATGTCCTCATCTTTGATCCGCACCTGATGGTATCCAAACCTTAAGTCTATTTAAGAGAAGATTGCTTCCCTGCAAAATCGATTGAACAGATTGTCTATTCGAGGTAGTGGGTATCAATTTTTAATAGTCATTTTATTTAGTTGTCTATAGTCTATGCACAATCTTAAGGTTATGTCTTTCTTCATTACAAATAAGGTCAGTGCTCCCCAATGGGAAACAGTAGGTCGAATATACTTTTTGTCAATCAATTCTTGTAATTGTGATTTGAGTTCTGTAAACTCTATTATGTTCATTCGGTAAGGATATTTGGATGCTGGTACCGCTCCAGGTATCATATCGATTGTGAAGTCTATGTCTCTTTTCGGAGGAATTCCAGATACTTATTCTAAAAAGATGTCTCCAAACTCCTTTAAGATAGATATGTCTTCTATTTTAAGTTTGTTTTCATTATATTTATCATCCATTACATAAAAAAACAAACACTTTACATTCTTTACATACTAAAAACCGATAAACATTATAAATATACACATGAAAATATAAGTTATATGTATAACAACATTTCTTCCAACCATTCTTGATATTTAACATTGACTATTATTCTAGAACAACACTCCTCCCCACCATTGTTGCACATATCACATTCAGGCTTCAAATTTGAAGGCTTCAGTGCCTGTGAAAGGCCTGTTTACTCGTTATAGAAGGCCATGATGGAATTTTCCCCACAAAAAAAATTCAGTTTCATGGAGTGCCCGTCAAAAATGAAATGAAGCAAAACTGTGTACATTGACAATGGAAGGGAAACCCCAATTTTTTCTCGTCCTGGGTTTTCAATGGGTTGTGGGAGTTTGGAAGACTTGGATGGGTGATAGGTCACGGTGGACCTCAGTTGTAGTTGACGAATTGGCAGTGACACGGTGGAGGCATGTGAAGACCCTGTGGGCTCAATGACTAGGTGCTGACAGTGAAGTCTAGACGTGAGGTGACTCAGTTATGGACCAGGGTGTCACAGTCAATTTGTGAATCGCCTCATGCCTGCAGGTTGTGCTGGTGTGGTGTGCCCACTGCCATCCCTCACCCTTAAGTGATCATCCATGTGAGTTTGTGATCACAGCATGCCCAATCTGATCGCTGCCAACGAGTGCTCAATGCATTTATGTGAACTTTGAATGGAACTAGGCCGCTGGTCGTCTAACAATGATAGTATAGATAAATATGAGAGTGTAGATAGACTGGTGATTGTTGGGAACTATGTGGGTGTCCATGGCCAAAGCTTTGGAAAGCGTGAATCATTTAGAGGGTAATGTCCATTGTTGTCAAACTTTTATCTTTTAATTAAAAGGACTGTTGGTTAATCGAATGCCATAGGTGTGCGAAAGTGCAGATATTAAGCACGTTTCCTCCTAGCCATGCTCCACGCCATAGGCTACATGCTACCACCTACAAGAACCAAACAATATCTTCAGATAACTTCAATGAATTTCATTCGATTTATTCCCATTTTTGTTTCGATTTCCATCTTTCGTCAAGAAAACTTCTAGACTAACTCGTGTTTCTGTGGGTTTCCTGTAGAATGATCCATTTAGACAAGTGCTTGTAGGCATCCTCAGACATTTCATCAGTAGACCATTTCATCTTCAATTTCATCAGTGGGCCATTTCATCATCAATAATCCATTTCATCAATTTCTATAGCCATTTCATCTCCAATTTCTATCAAATATGCTACATTATTTTATTTTCTTAGAACCCAGGATTTTAGATGAGGATATGGTGCATAAAATCGTCCACCAAGCACGTCTGCTCGAATTATAATAGATCCTCATTTCGATGATGAGAAAGAGTCCAGAGTCTTTTGTGAGATGCCGCCACCTGAATCTGTAAAAATGGATGTATAGGTCATAATATTGGACTATACCTCTTGGAATTCTAATCTGGTATACTACGTGGATCACGATAAAATTGTAGGTTTATTTATTATCCTCGAAAAGAATCAGAAAAGAGCTTTTATATTGATAGAGGCACCAAATTTAAGTTCAAAAAAATGTTTTATAACCATCTAGGAAACTTACTTCCATAGGATTTCGGAATAGTTCACGGCTGCGAGCATAATCTCTAAATCCCAATTATCCATTCTGGTTGTTTCATTTAATTATATTTAAAGTTCCCGGCTCCTAGCATAATCTCTAAATCCCAATTATCAATTCTGGTTGTTTCCATGAAATTGGGGATAGTTTTCTCCATGTAGCTCCGGTCAGGTTAGCCTAAACAATTTAATTTGGTGCATATTTACTATAAGCATACAATAACAAGGTGAAATCTCATTTTTTTTAACGATTTTGTTTGACAATTTTTTTGGTTTGAATCTCTTATGATATAGAGAACATAGATGAATCCAAAAAGATATTTATGCTTTTTTATTTATGTGTATTTATGTTTTTTATTTATTTTGTAGGATCAATTCACATGCTCATTAGCATATTTAACTTATTAACAAAGTATTAAATGGAATTTTATTAGAAAACCAAGTGAAAGAAAAGGAGTAAACTTATTAACCAATCATTAATTGAACTCATTTTAGAAAGTCAAGTGAAAGGAAAAGAGTAAAGTGTTAATTGAACTCATTTTAGAACTCATTTTATAATATATAATATATGCTCAATAATAGCTAATCTAATTATTTTGACATAAAGAAATGATTTACATATATAAAAATTGAATACTTTAAGTGGAAAACCTAATAGTGAAAAAACATAATTAATAATTTAAAGAAAATAGAAAATAACTTTGTTAAGATCTAATTAGTAGAGTTGGAGATAATTGGAAAAATTAAACTTCAACATCAACTATGAGATTATTAGATATAGCTATTCAATTAATAAATACAACTATGAGCTTAACTCTATTAATGAATAACTATGAGGTTGACCTCAAGCCCAATCATTACTTCTATTTGAAGTGCAATTGATGATATAGGAACTTATAAATTAACTATTAGATATAACTATTAGCTTAACTTCAATGATTCTACAACTATTAGCTTAACTTCAACTTTAATCAAGGTTATGACGTGAATACCCAATTCTATTGGGTTTGTATTATGAAAACTCATTTCTATAGGGTGGGTGACTAGAAGTGTCTTTTGCTAAAAAAAAAAAAAAAATGTATTTGTTCCTTAAGAAATAAAAATAAAAATAAAAAATACATGCATTAATGTGTTATAACATAGTGGAGTGTGGTTGGCCGATAAGGTATCCTAGTGGAGTAAGGGTGGTGGTAAGTCTATAAAAAAATATCAATATAAAATTAAAAAATAAGAATACATGCACTAGTAATGTAGCATAAAGGTGAACCAAATATGTGTTATAGTTTAGTGGTGAAAAGTTTATGGATTTAATCTTTCTGTAAGCTTTGTAAAAACTAGAGTTAGATAAGTCTATATTAATAAATATAGTATTTATAAAAATTTAAAAATCTTTAAATAAACTTAAAACTTTTAAAATTCTATAACTTAACTATACTATAACAATATAATTCCATAACTTAATTAAACTATAACAATATAATATAATAGAAATCTCCAAATTTTAATTAAGAATATATTAAAATAAAAAATTTTACTTGATCAAATTCTAATAATATTGAAACCTCCAAAATTTTATAAATAACAAATTAAATTAATTATTTTTAACAATAATCAAATTATGATAACATTAAAACATCCAATATTACATACATCCTAATTAATTTTTGTTTTTAAATTTTAACCAAATTATGATAAAAGTAAAAAATTGAATTTTTTTCAAGGAACATGGAAGTTGGCGCGGATTCGCTTAATCCATTAATTGAGAGTTGAATATATATATATATATTTTTTAATTTAAATTTAAGTAAATATTTTATTTTATTTATTTAATAATCAATATCATTAATTGACATAATTTTATAAAAAATCATAATCAAATTAAATTCTTAATATTTTATTTTTAATTTAAAATTAAGTAAATTGTCATGTTACCCCATATTTTGGTGCGATGGAGATATTGAATAAGACACGGAACAAGGTTGTCAAAACTCTTTTAAGTAAAGTTCAAAAGAATTTAATCATCAAATTATAATAAAGTGATATAATTTTTAGTATTATTTAAATATTTTATTAATAGTAAAAAAAGAAACTTAAAAAATAAATAAATTAAGAAAAAAATTAAAATAAAAAAATATATTAAAGAATATAAAATCATTTATCTATCAATTTATTTAACAAATATAGAGAAATATTAAATCTTTTGAAATAAAATATATAAAATTTGAGACAAATATATATTAATGTTTTTTTATTTATATAATTTAAAAATAAACTATTTTTAATTTATCATTTTTGCATAGATTATATGGCTAAATATTATACCATATCAAATTCAACTTAAACCAAAAACTAAACTAATGACTAAAAGATACAAATAATAAGATTTGAAGAAAAATGATATAATTATGAAAGTAAAGTTAACTTATCAGAATTCCTTGCATACTTGATTATAGAATTTAATATGGATGTATTCAGTAGTTATATTTATGTCTATTAATTTTGACTATGATTATGATTTTCTTTTAATCCCTAAATTTTTATGGCATTACATTTTCTCTTTAAACAATATTTAATATATGTATTTTTATTTGAAGATGTCTATAAAAATTCAATGATTTGGATCACATAGTCATTTTCAGGGGAATATGGATTTTTATTTTGCAATTTAACTATATTTTATTGGTGATTTTGATGCTAGAAATGCATTTAGCGCCTTCAATGCTTAGGCACCTAAAAGTTCTAGAACTTACAATTGTAACCTGGATTTTGAAAAATTCTCATCAGACTTTTCCAAAATCGAACATGGAAAATTTGTCTATTCCAACCTAAATCATAGAATTTTTAAAGTATGCTTATGTATTGTAATACACCAAACAATTGTCAATTGTCTAAATTATTATTACTTTGAATATTTAATTTTTAAAATATTTTGACAATAAAGTAAATGAATTCTTATTATTGATAATTAAAATACTTAGAGGAATCAAAACTGAAGTAGTCGTTAAATGAATGTTTGCTGACCCACAAGGGGAAATGAAAAATGAAAACATTGCTAGGTGAGAACTCAAGTGATGTAGGAGACATCTTCCCCAAAATCAGGTCAAGACACCTTGTGGAGCCCTAAAGAGCAAGAGGCTCATAAATGACCAAGTCCTAGGAAAAATACTATATAATAGTATGTCCATCGAATAAGCAGGAGGCTACTGATGGATTGGGAAATAATCTATTGATGTAAAGAGATGGTGCATTGATCAGAATTTTCCATTGTGGTTCAGCAAATAGGCTCGGGGGTTCTGGAGAAAGTAATATTTGGCTACTCTAGGAGTTGGTTGGGAGGAATGGCACCTTCAATTTTGTTTTCCCGACAGTGGTGATAGGTTCCTTACTGCAATTCATTTATTGTTTTAGTATTAGTAGTTACAGTTCAAATATAGTATAAATTGTGAGAGTACAATGTATCAACTGAACATTCATTTTTATCTTGTTAGTATTATAAAATTTGTTACATGTTGTTAATTGTTATCCACTGGATTACACAATATTCTTTTTATATATCATATTTTAGTATATTAATCAAACCCAACTTGTTTACTTAAAATCTCAGATTTAACAACACGAATCGAGAGACTCTTCACGGAGATCTCTTCTATGTTCTAAGTACATCTAGATAACCTTACAAATGCTTTATTCAAGTATGTTTATATCGAATTAATAACCTATCTAAGTAAGTTTAAATAAATTGCTTTACTCTATGAGTCGAAGGCTTCTACACAGAGTATATCTTTGTTTAAAAGTTAATACATATACTTTAACCCTAGTATATGTTTCGGATTCCATACCCAAATTATGATAGATTTAAATATATTAATTAATTAAAAACACGACTAAGGGATCACATTCAAACAAACCACTATCAACAAAGTATTCAATTAACAAGCTAACTAAACAAATTCCTAGATCACATATTTGAGTTCCAAACCCAACGATAATCAAATCGAGTTAAATGTAGGGCAATTTTATTCACCAAATCAGTATCATATATCTAACAAATAAAAAACAAATATTAATATCTATAATCAGCCAATCACATCTACAAGTTTTAAGGACATAATCAAATACAAATGCTTGATCTTTGTTTTAGGTATACATACCCCAAAAAAGACAAATATGGGGAATTATTAAATTAAATATTGAAACACGTTTGACATATATAATCAGAATAAATCAAACAAGAATTAAAGGCTGATTATTTCCAAATTGAATCGCAATCGAATCTTATTATTACTAGTTGGAGAAAGTCTACAATGGTAATATGCCAATCGTTGAACCATTAATCACCGCTAAGTTTTCCCCAAAATGAAGAGCAGATCCAACTACGAATAAAAAGAAAAATGTGAAATCTATAATGGTCATAAATCCAATCTATTAAATCACACAACAAATTTCAAACACATCCCATGTGTTAGAGGTTGTGATGCCCTCTTATTATACTATCTCTTATTATTATAATATTTATTCTAACCACCCAATTGACATATATATTACTCACCAGCTACAGGTGGACCCATTCACATTACATTCATTATCCCCTTGCATACCACTCTAGGTCCCATATTATCCACCCTAGGTACATTATACCTTTATCAATTCATTTCTAGTTGATTCTCTCTTAATAAGAGTACTATAAAATTCTTACTAGGTTATTAGTTTCTTAACTTGTTTAGCACTTACAAGAGAGATATTGGATTTACCTTTATGTGCATTGATGATGATGGGATTCCCATCCTTGATAAGGAAATACTGGTTTTATCTCCTCATGCATATTGCACACCTCATGTACATGTAGGGGATTGCAAACAATACATTACATAAATCAAGCGGTACTATTTCTACCTCCACTTCATCAATATAGTTTTCACTTATAACAAATGTGATCTTACATTGCTTAGTGACCCTAAGATTTACATTTGTATTTACCCATCCCAATGGTTATGGGAAATGATGGTCATGAACTTCCAATCCAATCTTGCTTACTGATTTTTTTGTTATGAAGTAGGCCTATGAATTGGAATCAAATAGAGTATACACCTCTATCTTCTGGACTTGGATCTTAATATGGAAGAAATTAGTCATATTTTTTGCTTCCATCAAATGGAAACCACTCAAATTCACCTCCTCTTGCATTATAGTGTAGACAATTTTTCATCAACATCTGAGCTACTCTCTTCCTAGTTGCAAGAACTTACATCTAACATGTTATTCTTCTTAGCATCCTTCTTGTAATTCTGTGGATTCAATTTTGGATGTAGCTTCCAACACATACCTTCATTGTGACCATTGGTATTGCAATGCTTAGGGTGGTTGTTTGGATCCTTGCATTGATGTTGTGTAGCTATTGTTTTCTTATCCTTTCCTTTCCACTTCTTTCTATCCTAGAATTATCTTCATAGTCTTTCCACTTGGAACCACTTTGTTGTCTTTTATTCTTACTCATATTCTCTAGATATTGTGCTTGCATGTAATCACGATTAATTATCCTAGGTTTAAAGAGAATAACTTGTCTCCATAAAAAACATGTATACCATGGGCGGCAGGAGGGGGAGGGGTGCTCTATGACCCTAACGGACATCTGAACCTCAATTACGCCTGGAATTTGGGAATCGACACCAATAATATGGCGGAAGCTCTTGCTCTTTGGCAAGGTCTAAGTCAGGCTATTCGTCTCGATATTCAAGACTTAACGGTAGTAGGGGACTCTAGGATAATCCTCCATCATCTCATATGTCGGGAGTTGCCCTCCTCTTTTCACCTTAGACAAGTGATTCGAAGAATTTTTCTCCTCTTGTCTCTTTTCAGCTCTATAGAATTCTTCCATGTCTTAAGAGATCTTAATGAGCAGGCAGACAGTGCTGCAAACGAGGCAATTTCCATAGGTTTAGGGGTTGTTAGTATCAATGGGGTCCAAATTTTGGAACCTATCCCCTAAGCAAAGGAAGACATTGCCAAGCATGAGAAGGATGGGTTCGTGGAATGGGGGCCCAAGACATTTGTCTTATGCGACGGCTGCCTCGTGGTTACTCCTCCCTTGGAATTCAATCGACATGCGCCTATTGTTTGCGCCTTCCTCCATGCATTATGCCATTCATAAAGACGCCTTCCCAACCCGTCCTCTGCTGCATTCTTGCCCGCTCCTTCTGATGATGGGTGGTAATTCTCAGTTTATGTGGAACTTCGTCCGTACCTCCTGGTGTACTTCTTTGCAGGATGGATTTAATAGCGTGATCCATTCAAACCCGACGAGCGATGGGAAGGAGATATGGCGCAATCATAGTTCTTCATGGAGGTGTTTGGATCATCTCTCTTCGGATCAAGTCAAAATGGTTCTCTTGGTGGATAAGAATTGTGGGTTAGTTGGAACCCTGCTGCGTAATGATCTTCAGACGAGCTCTGGCTCTCATGAATTTGTTCTCTTTGATTCCTCGTTCAGGTACTTATACCATAACTCGTGCCTTCGATCGTGGCTGAATTATTCTCCAATCTGCTTCTCCTTGGGGGCTATTAAATTCCGGGTTGAGCATGCAATTGCCAGAGGGCAAGATTTCTGGATTCTTCTGCGTCCTGTTGTATGCTCTCGAAACTTTGTTGGATTGAATGTGAAGGTCTCCCTGGTTGGTTGGCGAAACTCCCAACGCTTCGAGGTTGTGATATCAGTGTTATTCCTGTCTGCGTCGGTGGAAATGGCGGACTCTAACGGTTCCTTTGCCTCCTCTCCTGATCCTGTGGAGGATCTAGCAGCAGATGTAAGGGTTCTCAGGCATAAAGTTCGTAGGCAAGGAAATTGTCTGCACCAAATAGACGTGCTAGGTGGTCGTTGCTTGGAACAGCTGGAAGAGGATATAGGACGACTTCGCACTGAATTTCAAGATGCTATGAGGAAGCTGGAAGCCGTGGTTCAACAATCTCTGGATCAATTGGACAACAGGATGCAAAGCTTGGAGCAGAAATGGGCAAAGCGAAAGGAATTTGGAAATGCAGGGCCCATCCCGACTTCTGGAGCAGAGGCTATCCGGCGTTAGTTTGAATTTTGTTTTAGTTTCTTCCTATGTCGGTTTGCAGTCAAAAGTCCTGATTTTGCAACTGTTCAGGCATATGTAGTTTCAATTATGTAGTTCTGCTGTTATAGGTAGTCTGGATGTTTGACATTCATGTTTTGGAGATGTATCTACTGTTGGCTCAGCCACCTTTTTAATATAATTTCTAACCGTTCATGTCAAAAAAAAAAAAAAAACATGTATACCTCCCAAATATCCCAAGAGTACATCTAGGTTCTTGGGATATATATCCAATGTTGTCCCTAGGAAAACACAAGAAAATAGAAATAGGAAATGTTCAGAAAGATGAAGATTCTAGTCTCAAGATGAGCAAAGGCCGCGGCGAAAAGAGTTGCAAAAAAAGAGGAAAAAAGAAAGTTGAAATCAGGAGTTTGACTTTATTTTTGTTAAAAAGTCAGTTAGACTAATAGTCTACTTTTGGGAATAAATCATGATTGTAAATTGGGATGATACTGCATATTTTTAGATGTAATGGGATGGGTTAAATTAGTAAGACAACATGTAGACTGACAATTAAGAATCAGTCTAACTGTGTACATTGACAATAGAAGGGCAACCCCAATTTTTTCTCGTCTTGGGTTTTCAAAGGGCTGTGGTTTTCAAAGGGCTGTGGGAGTTTGGAAGACTTGGATGGGTGACAGGTCACGATGGACCTCAGTTGTAGTCGACGAATTGGCAGTGACACGGTGGAGGCATGTGAAGGCCCTGTGGGCTCAGTGACTAGGTGCTGACAGTGAAGTCTACACGTGAGGTGACTCAGTTATGGACAAGGGTGTCACAGTCAATTTGTGAATCGCCTCATGCCTGCAGGTTGTGCCGGTGTGGTGTGCCCACTGCCATCCCTCACCGTTAAGTGATCATCCATGTGAGTTTGTGATTGCAGCATGCCCAGTCTAATCACTGCCAACGAGTGCTCAATGCATTTATGTGAACTTTGAATGGAACTAGGCCGCTGGTCGTCTGACACTGATAGTATAGATAAATCTGAGAGTGTATATAGACTGGCGATTGTTGGGAACTATGTGGGTGTCCATGGCCAAAGCTTTAGAAAGCGTGAATCATTTAGAGGGTAATGTCCATTGTTGTCCAACTTTTATCTTTTAATTAAAAGGACTGTTGGTTAATTGAATGCCATAGGTGTGCGAAAGTGCAGATCTTAAGCACGTTTCCTCCTAGCCATGCTCCACGCCATAGGCTGCACACTACCACCTTCAAGAACCAAAAAATATCTTCATATAACTTCAATGAATTTCATTCGATTTATTCCCATTTTTGTTTCGATTTCCATCTTCCGTCACTGAAAATCATCTGGTAATCATGGCTGCTTCTAGACTAACTCGTGTTTCTGTGGGTTTCCTGCAGTATGATCCATTTAGACAAGCGCCTGTAGGCATCCTCAGACATTTCATCAGTAGACCATTTCATATTCAATTTCATCAGTAGGCCATTTCATCATCAGTAATCCATTTCAATTTCTATAGTCATTTCATCTCCAATTTCTATCAAATATGCTACATTATTTTATTTTCTTAGAACCCAGGATTTTAGATGAGGATATGGTGCATAAAATTGTCCACCAGGCACGTCTGCTCGAATTATAATAGATCCTCATTTCGATGATGAGAAAGAATCCAGATTCTTTGGTGAGATGCCGCCACCTGAATCTGTAAAAATGGATACATAGGTCATAATATTGGACTATACCTCTTGGAATTCTAATCTGGTATACTACGTGGATCACGATAAAATTGTAGGTTTATTTGTTATCCTCGAAAAGAATCAGAAAAGAGCTTTTATATTGATAGAGGCACCAAATTTAAGTTCAAAAAAATGTGTTATAACCATGTAGGAAACTTACTTCCATAGGATTTCGGAATAGTTCACGGCTGCGAGCATAATCTCTAAATCCCAATTATCCATTCTGGTTGTTTCATTTAATTATATTTAAAGTTCCCGGATCCTAGCATAATCTCTAAATCCCAATTATCAATTCTGGTTGTTTCCATGAAATTGGGGATAGTTTTCTCCATGTAACTAAGGTCAGGTCAGCTTAAACAATTAAATTTGGTGCATATTTACTATAAGCATACACTAACAGGGTGAAATCATTTTTTTTAACAAGTTTGTTTGACAATTTTTTTGGTTTGAATCTCTATATGCCTTGTGATATAGAGAACAAAGATGAATCCAAAGAGATATTTATGCTTTGTATTTATTTATGTGTATTTATGTTTTTTATTTATTTTGTAGGTTTAATTCACATGCTCATTGGCATATTTAACTTATTAACAAAGTATTAAATGTATTAAATGGAATTTTATTAGAAAACCGAATTTTATTAGAAAACCAAGTGAAAGGAAAAGAGTAGAGTGTTAGAAAAACAGTTGGCAATAACAATTTACAAATTTCTTATAATATATAGTATATGCTGAATAATAGCTAATCTAATTATTGACATAAAGAAATGATCTACACATATAAAAATTGAACACTTTAAATGGAAAACATAATAGTGAAAAAACATAATTAATAATTTAAAGAAAATAGAAAATAACTTTGTTAAGATCTAATTAGTAGAATTGGTGATAATTGGAAAAATTAAACTTCAACATCAACTATGCTATTATTTAGATATAACTATTCAATTAATAAATACAACTATGAGCTTAACTCTATTAATGAATAACTATGAGCTTGACCTCAAGCCCAATCATTACTTTTAATTGAAGTGCAATTGATGATATATTAACTTATAAATTAACTATTAGATACAACTATTAACTTAACTTCAATGATTTTATAACTATTAGCTTAACTTCAACTTTAATCACGTTATGACCTGAATACCCAATTCTATTGGGTTTGTATTATGAAAACCCATTTCTCTAGGGTGGGTGACTAGAAGTATCTTTTGTTAAACAAAAAAAAATGTATGCATTAATTAATCAGGGTGACCAGAAGAGTCCATATCTGTTTCGTAAGAAATAAAAATAAAAATAAAAAATACATGCATTAATGTGTTATGACATAGTGGAGTGTGGTGACCGATAATGTATTCTAGTGGAGTAAGGGTGGTGGTAAGTCTATAAAAAAAATATCAATATAAAATTAAAAAATAAGAATCCATGCACTAGTAATGTAGCATAAAGGTGAACCAAATATGTGTTGTAGTTTAGTGGTGAAAAGTTTATAGATTTGATCTTTCTGAAAGCTTTGTAAAAACTAAAGTTAGATAAGTTTATATTAATAAATATAGTATTTATAAAAATTTAAAAATCTTTAAATCAACTTAAAACTTTTAAAATTCTATAACTTAATTATACTATAACAATATAATTCCATAACTTGATTAAACTATAACAATATAATATAATAAAAATCTCCACATTTTAATTAAGAATATATTAAATTAAAATTTTTTACTTGATCAAATTCTAATAATATTAAAGCCTCCAAAATTTTATAAATAACAAATTAAATTAATTATTTTTAACAATAATCAAATTATGATAACATTAAAACGTCCACTATTACATACATCCTAATTAATTTTTGTTTTTAAATTTTAACCAAATTATGATAAAAGTAAAAAATTCAGAAATAAAAACATCTCTCTCCCTTTTGTATATATGGAAGTTTAGGTGTATATTGATTTTTTTTATTCAAGAAACGGGGAAGTTGGACCAATTTTATACTAGTTATGGCGCGGAATAAATTGATTAACCGTTACCAATTTTAGGTGTAAATTGATTTTTTTTCAAGGAAAAAGGGAGCTGGCGCGGATTTGCTTAATCCACTAATTGAGAGTTGATTATAATTTTTTTTAATTTAAATTTAAGTAAATAATTTATTTTATTTATTTAATAATCAATATCATTAATTGACATAATTTTATAAAATCATAATCAAATTAAATTCTTAATATTTTATTTTTAATTTAACATTAAGTAAATTGTCATGTTACCCCATATTTTGGTGCGATGGAGATATTGAATAAGACAAAAGAAAAGAATTTAATCATCAAATTATAATAAAGTGATAATTTTTAGTATTATTTAAATATTTTATTAATAGTAAATAAAAAAACTTAAAAAGTATATAAATTAAGAAAAAAATTAAAATAAAAAAATATATTAAACAATATAAAACTATTTATCTATCAATTTATTTAACACATATAGAGAAATATTAAATCTTTTGAAATAAAATGTATAAAATTTGAAATAAATCTATATTAATGTTTTTTTTATTTATATAATTTAAAAATAAACTATTTTTAATTTATCATTTTTACATAGATTATATGGCTAAATATTATACCATATCAAATTCAACTGAAACCAAAAACTAAACTAATGACTAAAAGATACAAATAATAAGATTTGAAGAAAAATGATATAATTATGAAAGTAAAGTTAACTTATCAGAATTCCTTGCATACTTGATTATAGAATTTAATATGGATATATTTAGTAGTTATATTTATGTCTTTTAATTTTGACTATGATTATGATTTTCTTTTAATCCCTAAATTTTGTGGCACCACATTTTCTCTTTAAATTTAGAAGTAATAATATTTAATATATGTATTTTTATTTGAAGATGTCTAAAAAATTCAATGATTTGGATTCAGATAGTCATTTTCACGGGAATATGGATTTTTATTTTGCAATTTAACTATATTTTGTTGGTGATTTTGATGCTAGAAATGCATTTAGCACCTTCAAAGACACTTAGGCACCTAAAAGTTCTAGAACTTACAATTGTAACCCGGATTTTGAAAAATTCTCATCAGACTTTTCCAAAATCGAACATGGAAAATTTGTCTATTCCAACCTAAATCATAGAATTTTTAAAGTACGCTTATGTATTGTAATACACCAAACAATTGTCTAAATTATTATTACTTTGAATATTTAATTTTTAAAATATTTTGACAATAAAGTCAGAATGAATTTAATGAATTCTTATTATTGATAATTAAAATACTTAGAGGAGTCAGAACTGAAGTAGTCATTAAATGAATGTTTGCTGACCCACAAGGGGAAATGACAAATGAAAACGTTGTTGGGTGAGAACTCAAGTGATGCAGGGGGCATCTTCCCCAAAATCAGGTCAAGACACCTTGTGGAGCCCTAAAGAGCAAGAGGCTCATAAATGACCAAGTCCTAGGAAAAATACTATATAATAGTATGTCCATCGAATAAGCAGGAGGCTCACGATGGATTGGGAAATAATCTATTAATGTAAAGAGATGGTGCATTGATCAGAATTTTCCATTGTGGTTCAGCAAATAGGCTTGGGGGTTCTAGAGAAAGTAATATTTGGCTACTCTAGGAGTTGGTTGGGAGGAATGGCACCTTCAATTTTGTTTTCCCGGCAGTGGTGATAGGTTCCTTACTGCAATTCATTTATTGTTTTAGTATTAGTAGTTACAGTTCAAATGTAGTATAAATTGTGAGAGTACAATGTATCAACTGAACATTCATTTTTATCTTGTTAGTATTATAAAATTTGTTACATGCTGTTAATAGTTATCCACTGGATTACACAATATTCTTTTTATATATCATATTTTAGTATATTAATCAAACCCTATTTGTTTACTTAAAATCTTAGATTTAACAACACGAATCGAGAGACTCTTCACGGAGATCTCTTCTATGTTCTAAGTACATCTAGATAACCTTACAAATGCTTTTTTCAAGTATGTATATATTGAATTAATACATATCTAAGTAAGTTTAAATAAATTGCTTTATTCTATGAGTCGAAGGCTTCTACACAGAGTATATCTTTGTTTAAAAGTTAATACAGATACTTTAACCCTAGTCTATGTTTCGGATTCCATACCTGAATTATGATAGATTTAAATATATTAATTAATTAAAAGCATGACTAAGGGGTCATGTTCAAACAAACCACTATCAACAAAGTATTCAATTAACAAGCTAACTAAACAAATGCCTAGATCACATATCTGAGTTCCAAACCCAACGATAATCAAATAGAGTTAAATGTAGGGCAATTTTATCCACCAAATCAGTATCATATATCCGACAAATAAAAAACAAATAGTAATATCTATAATCGGCCAATCACATCTACAAGTTTTAAGAACATAATCAAATACAAATGCTCGATCTTTGTTTCAGGTATCCATACCCCAAAAAAGACAAATCTAGCGAATTATTAAATTAAATATTGAAACACGTTTGACATATATAATCAGAATAAATCAAACAAGAATTAAAGGCTGATTATTTCCAAATTGAATCGCAATCGAATCTTGTTATTACTAGTTGGAGAAAGTCTACGATGGTAATATGCCAATCGTTGAACCATTAATCACCGCTAAGTTTTCCCCAAAACGAAGAGCAGATCCAACTACGAATAAAAAGAAAAATGTGAAATATGTAATGGTCATAAAGCCAGTCTATTAAACCACAGAACAAATTTCAAACACATCCCATGTGTTAGAGGTTTTGATGCCCTCTTATTATTATTATTTTTTTTTTTAAAAACGGTTATGTTATTATAATAGGACCAGCAATTGGATTGCTGTAAAATTTTCAGTACAACATTCACTTAATTCTCCTTAAACAGGTCGAATTAGGGAGGTATATCAAAGCCTAAAATTGAATTAACTACAAGATCATTTTGTCCGATCCTTATCGACTTATTGGCTGCTTTGTCCGCCCGATCATTCAGCTCCCTTAGAATATGGTGGAATGTGACTTTCTTGAACCTTCTGGCCTTGGTTTTAATCCTTTTTATCATTCTAGCTGTGCCTTCATTCTTGCCACTTCCGCCCCCATTCATTGCTTGAATAACTAGTCTGGAATCACCAAACACCATGACCTCTTCCACGCCTTCTTTTTGTAACTGTTTGATCCCTTGCCATAGTCCGTAAGCCTCGGCCATGTTGTTGGAGTTCTGGCCAATATTCCAGTAGTATTCCATCATGATTTCCCCACCTGGCTCGATAATGACTCCCCCTCCTCCTGCTTTCCCCGGGTTCCCTTTGGAAGCCCCGTCAAAAAAGAGCTTAAAAATCTTCCTTTCTTTAAGCCAGTTCTCGAATTGGGAGTCATCCATTCTGATTTCCCATTTTTCCAGCGGTCTGGCAACTTCATCTCTGACCATTTTGATGTTAAGTCTCTTCAACCAGCTTTCTTCATTTGCATTTAGCTTCCCTTTGTTGCTAGGTATCTTTGAATTGGTGATGCCCTCTTATTATACTACCTCTTATTATTTTAATATTTATTCTAACCACCCAATTGACATATATATTACTCACCAGCTACAGGTGGAACCATTCACATTACATTCATTATCCCCTTGCATACCACTCTAGGTCCCATATTATCCACCCTAGGTATATTATACCTTTATCAATTCATTTCTAGTTGATTCTCTCTTAATAAGAGTACTATAAAATTCTTACTAGGTTATTAGTTTCTTAACTTGTTTAGCACTTACAGGAGAGATATTGGATTTACCTTTATGTGCATTGATGATGATGGGATTCCCATCCTTGATAAGGAAATACTAGTTTTATCTCCTCATGCATATTGCATACCTCATGTACACGTAGGGGATTGCAAACAATACATTACATAAATCAAGCGGTACTATTTCAACCTCCACTTCATCAATATAGTTTTCACTTATAACAAATGTGATCTTACATTGCTTAGTGACCCTAAGATTTACATTTGTATTTACCCATCCCAATGGTTATGGGAAAGGATGGTCATGAACTTCCAATCCAATCTTGCTTACCGATTTTTTTGTTATGAAGTAGGCCTATGAATTGGAATCAAATAGAGTATACACCTCTATCTTCTGGAATTGGATCTTAATATGGAAGAAATTAGTCATATTTTTTGCTTTCATCAAATGGAAACCACTCAAGTTCACCTCCTCTTGCATTATAGTGTAGACAATTTTTCATCAACATCCGAGCTACTCTCTTCCTAGTTGCAAGAACTTACATCTAACATGTTATTCTTCTTAGCATCCTTCTTGTAATTCTCTGGATTCAATTTTGGATGTAGCTTCCAACACATACCTTCATTGTGACCATTGGTATTGCAATGCTTATGGTGGTTGTTTGGATCCTTGCATTGATGTTGTGTGGCTATTGTTTGCTTATCCTTTCCTTTCCACTTCTTTCTATCCTGGAATTATCTTCATGGTCTTTCCACTTGGAACCACTTTGTTGTCTTTTATTCTTACTCATATTCTCTAGATATTGTCCTTGCATGTAATCATGATTAATTATCCTAGGTTTAAAGAGAATAACTTGTCTCCATAAAAAACATGTATACCTCCCAAATAATCCAAGAGTACATCTAGGTTCTTGGGATATATATCCAATGTTGTCGCTAGGAAAACACAAGAAAATATAAACAGGATATGTTTGGAAACATGAAGATTCTGGTTGCAAGATGAGCAAAGGCCGTGGCAAAAAAAGTTGCAAAAAAGGAGGAAAAAAGAAAGTTGAAATGAGGAGTTTGACCTATTTTTGTTAAAAAAGTCAATTAGACTAATAGTCTACTTTTGGGAATAAATCATGATTGTAAATTGGGATGATAGTGCATATTTTTAGATGTAATGGGATGGGTTAAATTAGTAAGACAACCTGTCGACTGACAATTGAGAATTAGTCAACGGGTAAAACAAGAATTGTAAAATCCTATAAAGTCGATCCACGTTGTGTGCGTAGACCAAAGGAGTTCAAACATTACTCATGCCAGATGAAGAGAGCCTTTGTGTTTTTTCTCGGATGGGTTTCCACGTTAAACTTTGTGTCTTTGTGTATTTGATAATTGTGTCTATGATTGAATGACTATTTGTCGTGAATGAATATATTGAGTATGTCGAACATCTAACTGATATAAATGATATGGAATGTTAATGCATGTTTAATAATATAGACTACATGTTGTGATGTATGTCCACAGATCAAAATGTTATATTCTTTTATGATGTATGTCTGAAGAAAGAATCCTATTCCCTAGGTTCAGTTGAGTGAGCTGATGGTGCTATGATAAGAAAATCCCCTAACATCATTGCAGAAACCTGGTTCTAGCAGTCCCCATAGATATGTTGGGTGACACCTCATCTGCACTGTAGGTGTTGTTGACTAGTTCATACTCGGTTGGGCCGATATCTTGGGATTTATTGATGAACAATGGATCTGAACCTCATTTGACAAGAATGCAAGTCAACAACAAATGGTTCCTTTGTTGGGACCTAAATCATTGTAACAGGGATATGTTTTGGCAACCGACAAAATTAGAAATTCAAGACTGGGTTGATTATAAAGCACAAGAGTTTATGCAAGAATAAAGTAAAGGATTGCAACTAATCCTGATGGAATGGCTGGAAATATACCTTTACACAGAAATTCATGAGATTTTCTTAAGTTAATTTCCCATCGTATTGCATGAATGGTTGTCGAAGTTAGCAACCCAAACAAAAAAAATTTAAGGAAAAGAACCTAAAGAGTGGATCCCTCAGTTAATCCAACGGTTGAAAAGAGTTAGAAATCCTATATCTAGGTATGTTTACTTCTGGTTTGATAGTATTCTAGAGGGATATATCACAGATATTGCAATCAACACGATAAATTCATACAGTGAAACAAAAAGGGAATTCTTTCACTAACCTAGAGGTCCTTATCTGAAGTATTTGAAGCTATGGATAAAGATGTTGGTATGTGAAAAGGGGATCATGAGAATGGAGTTCAACGAATAAATAATTGTGCATGGGGAACTAGGGTAATGTCGCAAGAAATATTGTGAGTAGAATGGATGAGAATAAGCTGAGATGTTTCCAATTGATAGTGAGAGTGAGAAAGAAGGTGGTTTCCTGAGAAGTGGAAGAAGATTTCGTTTAGTAAACAAAAGAAGGACCGCAACCAAGAGAGGAAGCTGCAGCACAGATGAAAGAAGAGACTATGAATTGGCACCACATCTCGATGGAGAGTCTTACGATGAAGAAGAGGAATATTGACTTATATTTGAGGAAGAATAAGAAGAAGTGGTACTAGATACAGATCAAGATTAAGACATTCATGTGACCTTGCGTACATCTCCAAGACCTGAGGTAAGGTCTAGAAACATATTTTCCAGTGGTTTTGTCAATCATAATAACTATAATAGTGGAAATAGAAGTCAAGGAGTTCCTACTAGTGGAACCTTTAATTCAACAATACTAAGAATAAACAGAATGGCTGGAAATGATATAAACTTGTCGATATTTAATGGAAATGGGTTAGAGGACGATGAGCAACATTGGTTCCTATGTAAATCTATATGGACAGTGTGAAAAGTCCAATATGAGGCTATAAAAAGAGCCCAGATGATCACAACAATTAGAGGTTGTGTTCTTGACTAGTATATGCAATTCTTTGTAGTTCTGGCAGGGATTCCCTAGAAATCATTAGATCAAATTCAGGTGGGACTGATAGACGAGTTTAAGAAGCCTAAGTCTGAGTCACAATGCATTACATAATTAAAAGAGATTAAATAGTTTCCAATTGAGTCTGTTTGGGAATTTGACCAAATATTTAAAACTCTGATGGATAAAGTGAGTTTTCAGATGTTAGATGTCCAACAGAAAGAATGGTTTATTGTGTTGATGCTACTACATATCTGGGTTCCTTTGATGCACTGAATATTGTATCCCAGAGAGAGGTTCTTGATCTTTCTATGAAGTTGGAAGCTTCACTGGTCGGATAAACTGGTGCGGGAATGATGCAAATATAGTCACAACTTTCCTTCCTCACATTGTAACTACAAGTTATCAAGAAAGGAAAATAAGTACAAGAGGAAATCTGGTGTACACGATGCAAAATGGAAGGCAATCATAAAGACTCATGTACATCATTCTTGAATTACCTTGCATCAGGTGCATCAAATCTGATAAATACACAAGGGATGCCTTGGTGTAGAATTTGTCAAAGCAGAGGACATCGATCGGAAGAATGCTTATACTTATTGAAAATAGTTAGTGCACTAGAAAACCTATGTTGTAAGTTTTTTCGATTAGTGGGACACAACGAGAAATATTGCAGGGCATATCGGTTGTTGTATGAGAAGACAATCGACACATACTTGATGAAAAATGATGAATAGATTCAATCCGAGTGAGCTCAGGAAAAATAACCTCAAGTGTAATACCTTCAACCCAGGGGGTTTGAATTTTTAGAGATCGAGGACAAGGATGAGGATTTGGTCGTGTAAGGGGCCAAGTCATTTTTTTTATAATTGTGGACATCCTAGACATTTTTCCAAAGATTGCACTAATCCTACATCAACATGTTTATATTTCAAAGCATTGGATCACAATATTGAAGAATGCCCACAGTTTATTGCTAAGTGGCAGGCTAGAAACATGGGAACCAAGAACATTCCTCATAATGCTAATCCAAACATTCAAAATATTTATTCTAAACCACAAGAGCCTAATATTGTTGTAGTGACAAGAGGAGGTGTTGCAACTAGAGGAGATCAAGAAGCACCATATGGACAACCAAGAGTCCCATCAACACAACAAAAGAAAGTGCCATTTGATGTCCAGAAATAAAAGGAAGTATTCTTGGACACTCGACATGAGTCCATCAACATAAATCAAGCGTCGACTTTTGTTGTTGTATTGAATGAAGGCCTAAAATATTCGAACAACTATTTCAAAAGAAACCGACAAAAAAGGTTAGTAAGTTGAAAGAATTATTTAAAATTTGTTTAGCGTTATTAGATGATAAAGATTCTATAACAAAATTTTCAATTTTAGTCAAAGAACATTAATCATATGTGTGACTAGAAAAGAGAGTTAACCACATTGGGAAAAGATTGAAAACTTGTCGCGAGCTAAGGATGAATTCCCATATAGGTGATTACAACATGGATTATATTATTCTATATTAAGGATTAGATGTTAATATTCTTACTAGAAAAACATGGGAAAGTATGGGAAATCCGAGACTAGTATAGTCTTCTGTTCAGATAAGATTAACCAATTAGTCGAAGGTTTTTCCTATTGGTCGAATCATAGAGGTTCCTGTCGAGATAGAAGAACTTTGAACTTATGCAAATTTTGAGGTGATAGATATTATTGATGATATGAATTAGTATCCCACACTTCTTTGGATTGACTAGGCCATTGACAATCAAACTATTATCAATTTTAAGAAGAGGATATTAACACTTGAGGATGCAGAGCTAAGGGTGGCCGCACCAATTTATCCTTTGGAAGGACAAAGGTATGTCAATCAATTAAATAGTGAAGGACAATATGGATATCTAGACCATATCTACAATATTACTTCTCTGATGGATGACTATGTGAATCTGACGATCGATGGAAAAATTAGTTGGTGAATTATTAGTTCCCGCTCATCGGATTCAGGAGAAGCTCTGGAAAACTGGAAAGACTGACTACATAAAGTACCCATGTAGAAATGCGCAATAATTAAAAAGTATTTGCGACGATTAGGTACTAAGGTATGTGATATACGTACCTATGAAGGTTTACTAAAATGGAATATTTTCTTACAGAGTTTGAAGAGAAGGTATTGTTGGAAAGGGGATCAAGTGCACAAGGTGCGACGAAGGAGATAACGACAAGTGTCAAAGTGGGTTGTGCAAGAGAAAGTTACCAAAAAGTGCGTTCAGTGTGGTTGAAAGTAGTTATGATTTTGGTCCAATTTAGTTATAAAGTCGGCTTATGTGGACCTTTTTGTAAGGGCACAATCCTATAAATAGAATTAGGAGTGTAGTTAATAGGAAAACCTAAAACCTTAGATCAGGAATTGAAGATCATCTTTATCTTTTTGTATCATAAGATCTTATGGTTGTGACCTACGTTGTAATATGTGGATGAATGGGTTTTGGTCTAAGGATTTCGACCAAGGATGTTTTGTGATCTGTTGAAGTTAATATGAGAAGGATGTTGATGCAGAAGCTCTTGTCTTTTTTATGTTTGTGATCTGTGATATTTCTCATGTTTGAATGATGGGAAGTCTTTATGTGTTTAATGGGTTCCTGTATGTCGATATATTTGTTAAGTTAATTTGAATCATGATTATTGCGATATTATAACTTGCTACAAATGATGATAAGTAGGTTTAAATGACGTGTTAAAATATTCTAGATCTATGAATTGCATTGCAACAGAGTAAGATTAAGTGCACAAGTCCTCTTCCTTCATCAAAAACGTGGTTCCTGCAGCCCTCCATCGAACATCTCAGGTGAGACTGCATTTTCTTTATAGGTGTTGTTGGATAGGGTAAAACCTGTATGAGATGGTGTTTAAGGAGATTGTGTTGAAGGGTGTCGATAGTGAGTGAACTCCTCTCGACTGAAGTGTGTCAACAAATGATAATGTTTCCTGGATTGTGCAGATTCCATCATGTGCACTTAGGACAAGAAGTGAACATGTTGATGTGACCATGCAACAATTAGACTCGATTAGTCTTGACGTCAATGAGCTACTGATGCAGATGCTAGCATGACTATAGAAGGTCGCAAGTAAATAAATCATGGACCGAGAAGAGATTGTGAGTGATCAACTAGTCAAATCACAAGAGCAGATAAAAGAAGAAAAAGTGGATATAGAACAAATGAAAAAAGGTCTAAGAGTCAGAGGTGATTACAAAAACCAAGGCTTTCAATTGTAGAGAAAGATTAGAGAGGGCCATCTCAGCTGCATGTGAGTAAATTTGAGATATCACTACAGAGATGTTTTGCGGAAGCAAAGGTAGTGTGATTGGGACAAATAGTCATCGAATTGAAGAAAGAGAATGAGAAGTTGCAGGCACATGAAGCACCAAGTAAGACACCCGAGCAGGTAGCAGAGCGCAGAAGCAAGATTGAGGAGGCTACGTCAGAGCTAGAAGAGTTGGAGAAACAATCCAACTCCATTTCCGAATAAATGACGCAGTTTTGGATGCAAGTAGTTCAAGATGACTAGTTGCAGCAATTAGGTGCACAAATCAATGAGGCAGAGGCACAAATAAGAGCGATGCAAGGATCACTAAGAATGATGGCCCCAATTGTGCAAGTGACAAAGGTGACAGAGTTGAAATCCCTACAACAACAAGTCACCAAGGAGAGATAATGAAATCAACAACAAACCGTGCAGTTAGATCAATTCCAGGAGGACATAGAGAAACTGGAACTGAAAGATATGGAAATACTTACAACCATACAAGAGGCATGAACTAAAGTGTCGCAAGTATCTGAAGAACACCCAACAGAGCAAAAGGTCAAGGAATGTGTGACGCTGAGCGTAAAGGTCAAAAAAGAGGTTGAGCATATGCGAACAGAACATGCCAACTTCAAGGCCAAGTTGAACAAACCAACGATATCAAGCTGATGTGGCTCGAGGACGAGGCACAAGTTTGTGTTGAGGGGCTGTTGGAAAGGGGATCAAGTACACAATATGTGATGAAGGAGATAGTGATAAGTGTCAAAGTGGGTTGTGCAAGAGAAAATTACCAATAAGTGTGGCCGGTCTGGTCCAAAGTAGTTAGAATTTTGGTCCAATTTAGTTAGAAAGTCTGCTTATGTGGACCTTTTTGTAAAGGCACAAGTCTATAAATAGAATTAGGTTTCTAGTTAATAGAAAAACCTACAACCTTAGATCAGGAATTGAATATCATCTTTATCTTTTTGTATCGTGAGATCTTATGGTTGTGACCTGCATTATAATTTGCAGATGAATGGGTTTTGTTCTAAGGCTTTCCACCAAGGATGTTTTGTGATCTGTTGAAGTTAATATAAGAAGGATGTTGATGGATAAACTCTTGTCTTTTTTATGTTTGTGATTTGTGATATATCTCATGTTTGAATGGCGCGAAGTCTTTATGTGTTTAATTTGTTCTTGTATGTCGATATCTTTGTTAAGTTAATTTGAATCATGATTGTTGCAATACTAGAACTTGTTGCAAATGATGATAAGTAGGTTTAAATGATGTGTTAAAATATCTTGGATCTATGAACTGCATTGCGATGGAGTAAGATTAAGTATGCAAGTCCTCTTCCTTCTGTGAAAATGTGGTTCCTGTAGCCCTCCCTTGAACATCTTGGGTGAGACTACATCTTCTTCGCAGGTGTTGCTGGACAAGGTAAAACCTATTCGGGTCGGTCTTTAGGGAGATTGTGTTGAAGGGTGTCAACAGTGAGTGAACCCCTTTCGACTGAAGTGTATCAACATGTATCTCAACCTCAATTCTTGTTAGCCCTGGATTTTGCATTGAAGGCTACACCCGCAAGATGGTGGGTTGCGCATCAATAGACTACATCGAAATGGAATCAATGTTAAAGATTGATGGAAGTCTGATTTGGAGAAAGTGTGCTCTACAATGTTAAAAAAATATACTAGACTGATTAATCATGTCGAGCACATTGAGCATTGTCATGCGGCATGGGATACATTATCGCGACAAGAATGGGTCCACCAGTTCATACACACTTTAGACATGATATAGAGAAATTGGTATACGTTGGTTGAGCTACGATGAGGAACATATGAGTGGGAACAGCTAGCTTCTAGTATCACACATACATTTTGATTTTTTGATGATCATCCTTCAATTGATGTTTCTCTACAAGTGCTCATAACTAAGATATTTGAATATATTCCTGTGTCGATGACAAGTTTTCATCAGAGCACTGTGACAATCTAACATTGAATGGAGTGATATAATATAACAGGAGAACCTGATGATGATAATCCACGTGACATAAATATTCCCAAGTCTAAAGGTAATCATGTAGTGGAAGGGTCAGGTATATCAAGTGACAAGTCTATGAATCCTTTGAAAATAAAGAAAGTAAATATTAGTTCTCCAGATAATCCAAAATTTTCAAATATCAGAGACTAACGGGATGATGAGACCGTAGGAAATATTACAGACCTATTACATGAGTTCCAAGATCTGTTCCCTACTATTTTTTTTAGAAATGAAGGGAATTGCTGGATATTTGGAAGAAATGAGGATTCCCTTGTAGCCTGACTCAAAACCTATCAAACAACGGCCATATAGATTCAATCCAAGGTATAAAGAAAAATTCAAGACACGGTGAGCCATAATGTTATTTGAGGGAATTATAGAACCTACCAAATAATCTAAAAGTAATATTCCTATGGTAGTGCAAGACAAGAAAACCGGTGAAATATGTATCTGTGTTGACTTGAGAAATATGAATGATTCCTGCTTGCACGACCCATTTCCAACCCCATTTATAGATGAATTATTGGAGAGTGTCAAAGGACAAGAAATATATTCATTTATTGATGGGTTCTATGGTTACCATCAAACTAGGATTGCAAAGGAATAACGACATAAAACAACCTTTGCGACTGAATGGGGATGTTTCCAGTATATGGTAATGCCCTTTGGACTCAAGAATGCTCCTTCTATTATTTCTAGAATAGTTTTAGTTGCTTTTAAAGACTTCATCCATAAATTTCTTGAAGTATACTTTGATGACTGGACGATATTTGGGCTTGTAAGAGATCACATTGAGAATCTTAGAATGATGCTCAACTGGTGTCGACAATTCCGAATTTCCCTTAATTTAAAGAAGTGCATTTTATGTGCCCCTTTTGGAATCTGACTGGGTCATGTGGTTTGTCACAATGGAATATTGATGGATCCTTCTAATATTGTGATTATTATTGACCTACCACCACCCTTGATAGTGAAACAATTGAGAACTACCTTAGGACATACGGGGTATTACAGAAAGTTCACTAGAGGATATGCAAAGATTACAACCCCTATGGAGAAATTGTTGAAGAAATATGTAAAGTTACAATGGAATGAGAAATGCCAAGAGAGTTTGGTTTTTCTTAAGAATAATATGGTTATACGCCTGTATTGGTCTTTCCAGAATGGAAAAAAAAATTTACTTACATGTCGATCCGTCATCTGTCGCGTTGCGCATTGTACTTACGCATCCAAGAAAAAATTATAATGATCTTCCCATCGCATTTGCTAGTAGAAACCTGCCAATGGTAGAAAATAACTGTACCATGACAAAAATAGAAGGACTAGTTATGGTATATGATCTTCAAAATTTCGACATTGTTTGTTGGGAGGACACTTCAGGATATATACAAATCATTCTGCATTGAAATATTTGGTCAACAAACCAGTGTTGGGGGGGGGGGGATATTTTTCGATGTCTTCTCCTATTCCAAGAGTTTGACTTTGAAACTATTGTCAAGCTGGGTCAACTGAATTCAAAACTGGGCCATCTGTCAAGGTTAGAAAGTGGAGAAGAACCTGGTAATCTCGATGATAGTATTCCTAACGCACAAATATTTGTAGTCAAGATGTTTTATGATCACTACAGATATATTATACATCGCTTAACTACAAGATATGCACCAAAAGGATTCAGTACAACTCAGAAGAAACAATTAGTTGTAAAAGCTACATATTTCTAGTTGATCGTTGGATAATTATATAAGATGGGACTAGATGAAATTATTTGTTGTTGTGCTTTGGAACATGAGCGACCGATGGTATTGAACGAAGCACAGGATGGTGTTTTGGGAGGCCATTATGTAGGAAGATAAACACTGCACAAGATATTACAAGTAGGATTGTGGTGTCCTACTTTGCATGCAGACGCTAGAGATTATTGTCGTAGATGTAGAATCTGCCAAAGAATTCAGAACTTGTCGTGACAAGATGAGATTCCACTAGTACCATAGGTGACTTTACAAGGATTTGAAAAATGGTCTGTTGATTTTGTGGGTTCTATTAATCCACTAGGACGAATAATGAGTGCACATTATATAGTCAATGCGACAGACTACTTTACCAAATGAGCTGAAGTAGCCCCATTAAAGGATTGTACTACTGTGACTACTGCAAGGTTTATGTTTGACCATGTAGTGACCCGATTTGGATGCCTGAATTTTTTAACAAGTGACCAAGGCACACATTTTTTTGAATCAATTGATTGAAAAATAAACTTAGGAATTTCATATTCAACACTAAAAGAAAACACCATATCACCCATAAGTGAATGGTGTTATCGAAGCATTCAATAAGATTTTGGAGAATGCATTGATGAAAATATGTAATGTTCAAAGAGATGTTTTGGGTTAGAAAATACCTCTGGTATTATGGGATTACCACACAACCTATAAAAGTTGACAAGACAAACTCCATTTCGATTGTTTTATGGAAAAGAAGTTGGTGTGCCACTAGAATATATTGTACTTGGTCTAAGGATAGTCATGATTACTGAAATGACCGATGTTGGTTCAATAGAAGAAATATTGTTGAAGTTGGTACAGTTAGAAGAAGATCGATTTGTCATAGGATATCATCATAATGTTAAGAAGGAGTGACATAAAGCTTGGCATGACCGGCATATTAAGTATAAGCAATTTCATATTGAAGATCTTGTTCTCCTATATGATAGTAAATTTTTTTAAGAATCTTGGAAAGCTTCGAAGAAATTAGCTAGGACCATATGTGGTCATTCATATCACTGAGCATAGTGCATTTCAGTTACATAAGCTAGATGGTACACCCTTCAAGGGGTTAGTGAATGGAATTCGGCTAAAGCCTTATCGGGATAGCCACAATTCGATCGATAGATAGTTCCAAAAAAAATTATGAGTGTTGTTGTTGCAAGTTTATGAGTGTTGTTGTCGCAAATTTATGAGTGTTATTGTCGTAAGTTGATCAATGTTTTGGTCACAAGGTTATGAATGTTTTGCAAGAGAATAATTTTTGTCGCAGAATATATGTCTGTCGCAAGAGAAGAATTGATGTTGCATCATGGATTTTGGTTGCAAGTGACAGCTGGATGATAGTTAATTTAAGTACCAAGATATTTCAGTGGCATGCATTTTGGTCACATTTGCCAATAATGCAAAATAACTAATTTTAAATTGACATGCAAAGTGATGGTTTGGTTGGTGGTTTCATTGACATGATCAGAAATATTGGTCCATGTGAAATAATTTTCCACCACCACTTTCCATTTATTGCAGGGTCATGCAGGAATTTTTTTTTTTGCATGCATTAGCCTACTTCATCTTCGCACTAAAGCTTGGTCATTTAGTTGCATTTGACTGACTGACTTCTTGTGTTGAATCAACTATCTTCAACCATTCGATCCAAAGTTGATTTATCAGAGCATGGTCATTTATGTTTCAAGCACAAGCACTTTTCCAGAATCAAGAATGGAGATTTCGTTGCCTGCAACTATTAGGGAACATACTACAGAAGTTGTCACACAACCACCGTCGATCATAGAAGTTGTTTTACAGCTGAACCATCCTGGTCCATCAATAATATCTGGGTCAGCCATCTTGTTGCTTTATCATGTTCCGTCGAGGCCATAGGAGGCACCTAAAGTTACCGTTGGAAAAAATTCCAAATATCAGCTGGTAAAGCCAACCATACCAAAAGGAGTCCATGTGATGATGGACAATATCCCAAATTTGAAGAAGATCGGGTTTATCGACCATGACCTGTGGAAATTCCACAAACTTGAGATAAAGTAGTACATGACAACTTCCCAAGAGACATATTATGGAACTATTCACATGGTCTCGATGGAGTGGGATAGAGGATTGCATAAATTTGGATTGTTGTCATTGATGCATATGCCACATTTTGGTTGCACAACAAAGGTGAATACATGTGTGAAGCAGATTTTGGTTTACTTTCATGGAGGATTCTTATGGATTGCCAAAAAAATATTTGTTGATGTTGAGATCATAGCATCCATCATAGGAATTCCTCTAGTAAGGGTCGACCCATTTCCCTTCTTTGTTGGAAAGGACCATGATACTGCCCTTACTAATAGGATGAAGGAGAAGTACAATTTATCCAGGGATAAGAGAGGCTTTACCATCTCCTCTATCAATGACACTATTGTTCGATTCACAATCAAAGTTTTATCCAGTAAGGTGTTGTGGATGATGGGACCAGAATAGTGCACCAACGAAACAATTGTTGCGGCAGAACATTATGAAATGGGCATCCAGATGAACTAGTCGAATTCTTTGATGAATGCATTACTAGAAGATGTTGCATATGCATAGGAAAAGGGTAATTCCTTTAATTAATCATGGATTTTTATTTTAATTTCATTTGTCACATGGGAAGAACTGTTGGATTAAAAAGGGGTCGATGTCCCTCACAAAAATGATTCACAGTCCCCGCAATAGAACCATTTGTTGGCGTTTTTTCTCTATTCGACCCAGGTTCAGCCCCTCCTTTAAGCGCAACAAATCCTAAGATATCATCCTGATGGAGAAAGGCTTAGTCAATAGCATATGCAATGCAAATGCAGTCTCACTCGAGATAGATTTCTATAGGTAACTACCAAAACGCGGTTTCCACAATTGGGTGGGGGGATTTCTTGTCCCTTGGCATTATAGCAAGGTGATTGACAAAGGATGATGGGTGGGTTCATTATACTTATTACACACCATTAAAATGCGATACAACTCACCCTTCGATGGGTATTATAACAACAAAGCTGATGCAGCATAGGCACATTCAAGAATAATAGTGCGACAAATACATATAAACTCATTCATAAGAAAATACATAGAAACATATTAATAGTAACATATATATGCACTCAGTCACATTTATCATTCACACATTTGACACAGTATCTAACATGGAAACCCATCCGGGGAAAACCACAAAGGTTCTCTTCATATGACATGAGAAATATATGGCACGTTTGGTCTACACACTAAGCTACGGACTCTGTTCTAGATATTTCTTTCTTATATATACAAATTTCTTCCTCCTCTCATGCTCTCCGGTATTCTGTTGTTATTCCTTCTCTACTAGACTCTACTAATGATTTGCAAATAGTCTGGATCAACTCGACTTCCTCTATGACTTGACTACTGATCCGCACACTATCTGGATCAACTCAATCTCTTCTACACTCATGTACACTAAGTTGCAGGGTATTCGACTCCTCTCTATGACTCAACACACAAAACAAACAGTACAACTAGAGCATAACTATGACCAAAGAGTGTGTAACCTGCATATAGCTTGGGTTCCCCCTTTTATAGACTTTTACATGTCGCTTTCAGTCGACTTCATATAGTTAGCCAACAAGCTATTTTTCCTATTCTATCGACACATGTTAGTAGGCACTAACGACCCGACTTACAAAGATGCTTTCATATGTGCGGCTTTTGCTGAATCTAGATGACCTCGTATGATGATATTTCTGAACTATCTCTTTCTAGCCGTTACGCCATTGCACATCTTCTGACATGGTTAACTCCATCGCATCCTTACTTTTCACATCCTTTCCTTTTGTTGTTGTTTCTATTCTGTCATAGACTCTCTTATGTCGTGAACTCTCTTCTTCGATTGCTGCTTTCCTTATCTCTTTCTTGTTTGTCTACTTTTGCTCCTCCTCTATCACATCCTCATTCCTTACTACTTCTTCTACCTTGTCCTTCCTTTTTTTCGCGGCTACTTCTGTCGCAACTCTTTTCCTTTCTTTTCCTTCTTCTGTTCTTCCTTCTCTACTTCTTTCGCAACTCCTTTTACTTCTTGCGACCTAAAAATTTTCATACTCGGGAAGAGTTCTAACTAATTTATGCCTATCTTTCCCTAGGCCCAATAGGCCGCTAACACTCACATGTGGCTCGTCTCGAGCCACACAAGGCTATTATTCCATTTTTGCAGTTAGGATGACTTTACCTCAAAAATCTTGGAAGACTTTCAGGATCTCTTATGTATCTCATCACACATCTTCCTCTGCTTTCTACAATTTTTCCACAAGTTTGGAACTAAGGTGTTCCAAAAGTACGATCCTTGTTAATTCCACTGCTCGTTGTACTCTCTGATATATAGGCTGAATAATTCTTGTAATCTACTCTGCTTCAGCCTACAACTTGTCAACTGTATCTTCCCTTTGTTTTTGTTGTGTGCACAATATCGTCACTTTTTGTTGTAATTTCTTCATTTTTGTCACCTTAGACATCTTCTGTGCTAATGGTAATGGTTTCATCTCATTCTTTAGATGAGTTACTTCTGTCTCAGTTGTGCACATATCCTCTGCATCTTTCTCTTGTTCGGTGTCTTCAATAAAGGATTCCCAAGTCTGAGAGACTTGGTCGATAGCCTTAGCACATAGTGCCTCTTCCTTTTCTATCTTCTTCATAGCTTTTGTTACTACTTGTCTTTGTTCCTCCAACACTTCTGGGGTTTTTCTTGGTCTTATCTTCACTTCTAGCTCTACAAATTTCTTTCAAAGGTCTTCTGTTATCTTGACAAGTCGGGTGACCTTGGCTTCTGGAACCATTTCCTTCATTATGCCTTCGTCTACAAAATTTGTACATTCAAGGGCTACAACCTTGTCGAGCCTATGCCCATTTTCTTCCCACATATTTTCCTTCTGATCAACCTCTTGCAATGCTTGCTTAATCTTATTAACAATTTTATTTGCGAATTTCTCCTGCTTAATCAAGGCCCCTTCTCTTACCTTAATTTTTGTTATTGCGGCGTTCTACATCGCATATACTTCAGCCATTTGCATCAACGAAAATATATTTTTATTTGGCATTAACTTTTGTCTATATTGTTGTATTCTGGGGTTCCCATATCAATATTTTCTCCAGACACTTGTGTTTAGATCGGTGGAACTGACATTGGTATTTCATTTGGTCGCTCTTTGGAATTTCTGGGTATATCTTGTGACTCAACTCCTGGGGGCGTATAATCTACTACAACTTTAAATTATTTGACAAATTTACATAACAATTTGAGTATATTAGTAACAGTAATTGTAAGCTTTGTCTGTCGAACCTCTATTGTCTTGAAGCTTGTCTTACAAACTTCCATTATTGCTTCAATCAGAAGTTGCAAATCGTCACCATCAAGGATGATAGTATTTGTAGTTTTATCAGCCTTACTCTTTTTCTTTCGTTTTGACTCTTCCTTCTTCGTATCAGCCTCCTTCCTTTTATTTTGTACATCTGGGTCTTTCAGAGTTGAACTCGAACCACTCTGGGTTAGATCATGATCTTATGAATCTTCCTATGAATCCTCTTCTTCATTTCCATCATTTGGCAGTGGTGGACTGTCATGTCATGGGTATTCTTATATCTCTAATTGGTCTTCTAGAATAATAAATTTCCATTCTTTCGTCCATTCGTAAAAAATGGCTTCAATTTCTTCTTCAACTAGTAAAAATTGTGTCCCCAACCATTGGTGATGTGGGTCCAGTCGTCGTTGTATATTGACATGATGTGTGCCAATATTGGATTTCATAATTTGATGAAACCGTTGAACGGTTTTGTCTATAAGTATGTGTTGGTCCTTTACCTGATGCCTTAGGACCTCTCCATTCATAAGGAATTCGATATTATTTTATGTCTTCCTCACCTTTCTATCCTTATCAAAATAGAGGTTTTGGTATCGAGCTCCTCTACATAGAACTGGAAGATCTACCCCTTGGTAGCTCAGTGGGTTGGACCATGCGATGAATGAAATTAAAATCAACAACCAGGAGTAGTGGAATGGCATACCCTCGTCCTGCAACTCAACAACATCTTGCAGCAATTCATTTAATAGGAATTGTGACCAATTAATCTAAGTCCCTCCGTGCAGATTTCATCTAGTGCAATGGTACCTGTAGTGCACTAGTTCGGTTGCATCTTGGGAAACACATATTCACAGTAAAATTTATATGCACTCAATCACATTCATCATTCACAAATTTGACATAGTATCTAATGTGGAAACCCATTTGGGAAAAACCACAAAGGTTCTTTTCATCTGGCATGAGAAATATATGGCAGCTTTGGTTTGCGCACTAAGCCGTAGACTCTGCTCCAGATCTTTCTTTCTTATCTAAAAAAAATTCTTCCTCATCCCCTTCTCTTTGGTCTTCTGTTGTTATTCCTTCTCTACTAGACTCTATTGATGATCCAAACATATCCTAGATTAACTCAACTTCCTCTATGACTCTATTGTTAATCCGCACACAGCCTGGATTGACTCAATCTCTTCTACACTCCTGTGCACTAAGTTTCAGGGTATTCAACTCCTCTCTATGACTCAACGAACAAAACATACAATACAACTAGAGTGTAACTATGACCAGAGAGTGTGTAACTCGCATACAGCTTGGGTTCCTCCTTTTATAGACTTTTACATGTCTCTTTTTAGCCAACTTCATATAGTTAGCCAACAAGTTTTCTTTCATATTATATCGACACATGTTAGTAGGAACTAATGACCCGAATTACAAAGATGTTTTCATATGTGTAGTTTCCGCCGACTCTATCCGACCTTAGTACCCATGATCTTTTCAAACTGCCTCTTTCTAGTCGTTACGCCATTGCACATCTTCTAACATGGTTAACTCCAGTGCATTCTTTCCTTTTGTCATTGTTTCTCTTCCATCGTGGACTTTCTTCTGTTGCGAACTCTCTTCTTTGAATTCTTATTTACTTAGCTCTTTCTCCTTTGTTTGATTTTGTTCCTCCTTTGTTGCATCCACCTTCCTTACTACTTCTTCTACCTTTTCCTTCCTTCCTTCCACGACTGCTTCTGTCGTACCTGTTTTCCCTTCTTTTCCTTCTTCTGTTCTTCCTTCTCTACTCCTATCACAGTTCCTTTTACTTCTTGTGACCTGAATCTTTTCTTACTTGGGAATAATTCTAACTAAATTTTTCCTATCTTTCCCTAGGCCCAACAACTACCATTTCATCGCTCAAGAATAAATTCAAGGAGATTGAGCAAAAAGAAAATATGTGGAAGGATGACAACAACAATTTCATTAATCTATTACACTTGCAATAATTCAGTTGATGAAAGGATTACACTTGAGATGTTTTCTGAGGCCAAACTTTTTCAACTTAGTGAGGTAGGTGACAACCTCCAAAAATGAGTCACAAAGATGGAAATAAAGATGACTCCCAGTACACCTACTGAGGTACTGGAAGCTAGACGAAATGTATTAAAGGAAATGTTAGGGTACAAAGGGTACTCCTAAAGGACCGAACACCAAGAACAATCGCTTCACACAAATAGATCACAGATCAATACACCAATGTTTATCACATGGTTAAAACCCTCGAGAGGGAAACAGTCCATGGCCCCAGCCAAATAGCTACTTGGAGCAATTTATTATGCAAAAGAAAGAAAGTTACATGAGCTTCTCATAATCGATCAACTAGCCAAGGACCCTCTATGCTCTTTAAATAGAGATCATAGACCAATCGGGTGTTAAGCCATGGATCAATGGTAGGTATGATCTAAGAGAAGTTGAACCATCGGAGCACTCTATGTCTAGAACATATCGTGACCGTTGGATTAGAATATTTACAAATGCATATTAATGCATACTAAAGAAACACACTTTTACCTAACGGATATATTACACAAGTTGATCTTAACTAACTCCTAAGTGTCTAGATATCCTAACATCCCCCCTTAAGAACAAATTGGAATAGGATTGAAGGATTTACAAAAGTGACACTATTAGGAGAAGGAAGGAGGCATTAGAGCCTATCCCCCCTTAAGGACACATTCCTGAACTCCTAACATACACCAAAGTTTAGAAAACTTCGCTTCTATAAGAGACTTGGTGAAGATGTCTACAACTTGATCATCTGTAGGACAATAGAGCACTTCAATAACACGATCATGAACAAGATTTTTGATGAAGTGCATGTGTAGCTCAATGTGTTTGTTGTGCTGATGTAGAACTGGATCTTTGACAAGTTTGATGGCACTTTGATTGTCGCACCAAAGTGGAGTAGGCTGCTGCTGCTCGAATCCAAACTCTGAAAGGATCTTTCGAAGCCATAAAGATTCTTGACTAGCATTAACTGCGGCTTGATATTCTGCTTCTGCTGAAGAAAGAGCAAGAGCTTGTTGTTTCTTACAAGCCCAAGTGACAGGTCCAGATCCCATACTGAAAACATAACCTGCAATAGACTTTTGATCATCAGGATCACCGGCCCAATCTGAATCAGTGAAACCAACCAACAAAGGTTTCCCCCCTATACTGTAATGAATCCCAAATTGAATTGTACCTCGAATATATCGAAGTATTCTTTTTGCTGCTTTCCAGTGACTTTCATGAGGAGTTTTCATATAACGTGCAACATGACCAACGGCAAAGGAAAGGTCAGGACGGGAATGAGTCAAGTATAAAATACTACCAACAAGCTGATGATACAAGGTGGCATCTACTTCAGGGGAAGTACAAGTGGTAGAAAGATTGACTCCAGACTGGAAGGGAGAAGGGGCTGGTTTACAATCTTCCATGTGGAAGCGACGAAGAAGGTCACAAGCATACTTAGACCGGGAAAGAAAGATTCCTTCTTTGGTTTGCAAGACTTGGAGACCAAGAAAATAATGCAAATGTCCTAAGTCTGACATTTCAAAATTTTGCTTAAGACTGGATTTCACATGGGTTATAAGGTTAGTGTCACTACCAGTAAGGATAAGATCATCAACATAAAGAACAAGTATGATGAGATGGTTTCCTATTTTATTGGTATAGACATTGGGGTCAGAATTGAATCTAGAAAAACCAGTGTCAAGGAGAAAGCTATCCATTTTGGCATACCAAGCTCTAGGAGCTTGCTTAAGGCCATATAAGGATTTGTTAAGGAGACAGACAAGGATAGAGTTATTCTAAACATATCCAGGAGGTTGTTCCATGTAAATTTCCTCATGTAAATCACCATGTAAGAAGGTAGACTTGACATCCATTTGATGGACTTCCCAGTTATGTAAGGCTGCAAGGGAAAGAACAAGTCGGATGGAGTTCATTTTTGCTACAGGGGAAAAGTTTTCATTGTAGTCAATCCCTTCAACTTGGGAAAAACCTTTGGCAACTAACCTTGCCTTAAGTATTTCAACACTTCCATCTTATGCATACTTAGTTCTGTAGACCCATTTACATCTAACAAGTTTTCTTCCTTTTGGAAGAGGAACAAGATCCCAAGTATCGTTCGCTATTAAGGAACGGTATTCTTCATCCATAGCTGCATCCCAATCTAGATTTCCTTAAGCTTCTGCAAAATTTTCTGGATCATGATTCTCGGAAACTTGAGCCAAAAGAGAAGAGGCTCGCTTAAACTGAGAACGTGTTCGACATTGATCTTTAGGATCACCGACAAGATCACCAGCTGCTTCACATGTTGAACGGACCCATCGAGGAAATATTGGTGCTGGTGCAATTGGAGGAACATGAGCAGGCGGAGGTGGATTTTCATCCTCACTGTCATCATCAGAAACTGGAGTTGGAAACCTGTCAAGGAAGATGGAAGAAGAAGAAGAAGACACAATCGCCAAATCAGGCTCGCAAGCCAAAGATGGCACACCCGCCAAGTTAGGCTCGCAGGCCAAGAGATTTTCATCAAATTTAACATCTCTTCTAATGATTATATCATGAGAATGTGGCTGAAGAAGTCTATAACCTTTTGCATCTTCAGAATATCCAACAAATATGCACTTTTCACTTTAGGTAGCAATGCTTTCAGTTTTTCATCCGGAATGTGAGCCCATGCTACACAACCAAACACACGAAAGTGACTTACATCTGGTTTAATTTTACTCCATGCTTCTTCCGGTGTTATACCCTGTAAAAATTTAGTGGGTGTGCGATTAACTATGTAATTTGCACAATTTATGGCCTCAGCCCAATATTGAATACTTAGTCCCTTAGATTGGATCATACAATTAGCCATTTCTTTTAAAGTGCGGTTCTTCCTTTCAGCTACACCATTTTGTTGTGGTGTATATGGAACAGTGTGCTGTTGTTGGATTCCTTTTTCAGTGCAAAAAGTAGTGAACTTGTTGTTAACATATTCTCCTCCATTGTCAGATCTTAACTTAATAATTTGGTGACCAGATTGTTTTTCAACAAGGGCCTTGTAGACCAAGAACATGTTAAATACTTCGCTCTTAAGTTTTAGGAAGTAAACCCAAGTGCGTCTGGAGTAGTCATCAATGAAAGTTAAGAAATATTTGAAACCAGAAAAGGAAGCAGATGGAAGAGGGCCACACAAGTCACTATGCACAAACTCCAAGGGAACCGAGGCGTGCCAAGAGGCACGTTTGTCAAAACTGTCCTGATGATGTTTTCCGAGTACACAACCGGAACAAACACCATCCTTGCAAGATACCAGTGGAAGAGAAGTCACCATTTTTT
>LPNX011217791.1:0-27268 GCA_001517045.1 Pseudotsuga menziesii | reverse complement strand
GGCTGCCATCTTCTTAAAACATTTATATTCATCATGATTATCTTTCCCACAAAAATTGCAATGACGCTCAGTCTTCTTTCCTTTTTGCTTGGATCCTTTTTCAATTTTTAAAGGAGGAGCTGACTGAGAGGGTTTGGGACCCTTTTTGTTTGGCTTATTATTGTGAGAATTTTGTTTCTTGGGAGGCTTGGACTTTTCTTTCTATTGGGACAATAAGGATTTCCTAGATGTATCTGCATTCTTGATTATTCCAAGATGAATGAGCTTATCTTGCTCTCTAATTAAGGAATCACAAAAGGATTCAAGGCTAGGCTCTTGATAGCTAGCTACCGGCAAGGATTCTTTCATGGAGTAGACTGTAGATACAAAAACAGAATATGCAGGTCCAAGTTTTGAAAGAATATGATAAATACATTGTTTGTCTTCTTTCTTAATCTTGCATTCGGCACATAATAGTCTAAGAGTTTTATACTTAGATAAATAGTCTTGAATGCATGAAAAATCATTTGGATTCAAGGAAAGCAGCTCATTCTCAAGTTGATGACCCTGAATTTCATTGTGTTTACCAAACACAGATTCCAACTTTTGCCAAGCTTTATCAGGTTCATCAATGCCAGATATGTGGAATCGCAAATCAGTGGAGATTGACATCCCAATCAATCCACGAGCTTCATCACATCTATTTTCCCATTTAATTTTCTTATCATCATCAGTGGGTTCTGTTTCTTTCCCTGAGGTTATCCTGAAAAGTCCCCTACTTATCAGAACATCCTCCATACGAGATTTCCATGAGAAATAGTTAGAACTTGTAAGTATAATATCACAAGGGGCGGCCATACTATAAAATAATGGCTGAAAGAACAGAAACTAACTTTCTGGATGCAAAGAGCTCAAAAAAATATGCGGTTTTAAAAAAACGACACTTAAAACGAATTCCAGATGATGAAGTTATGCTTGATCAAAGAAAATGTTGAAGATGTCCCCAATAGTGACGTGGCAGATATTAACTTGACCAACTAAAACAAGAACCCCCCTCTTACAAAGATCAACCTTTGACAATCACTTTATAATACCATGTTAGGGTACATAGGGTACTCCCAAAGGACCGAACACGAAGAACAACCGCTTCACACAAACAGATCACGGATCAATACACCAATGTTTGTCATGTGGTTAAAACCCTCGAGAGGGAAACAGTCCACGGCCCTAGCCAAATAGCTACTTGGAGCAATTTATTATGCAAAAGAAAGAAAGTTACATGAGCTTCTCATAATCGATCAACTAGCCAAGGACCCTCTATGCTCTTTAAATAGAGATCATAGACCAATTCGATGTTAAGCCATGGATCAATGGTAGGTATGATCTAAGAGAATTTGAACCGTCGGATCACTCTATGTCTAGAACATATCGTGACCGTCGGATTAGAATATTTACAAATGCATACTAATGCATACTAAAGAAACACACTTTTACCTAACGGATATATTACACAAGTTGATCTTAACTAACTCCTAAGTGTCTAAATATCCTAACAGGAAGCTGCATAGAAAATATAGGAAGTGGAAGAACTATATGCCAAGGCATATGAACACGTTTCTCAGTCATAGGAAGCCTTGATATATGATGCAGAATTGGAGCAGGTCACAAAAAAACTTCACAATGATGAAGTGGATTTTAACAAACTGAAGGTTGAATCAAATAAACTGCCACATGTCGAAAAAATGAGCAAGGCTACAAATTTGAAAATCTTATAGCAACAAGTAGCCAGATTGCAAACATAACATCAACAAAGAACAAATCATGTCACATAACTACAAACAAAAGTAGAAAATGATATAGGAACAAACCACCCAATTCATGAAAACGTGCGACATAAGTAGTAAATTCAGAACATATCAGTTTTGAACTTGTGGGAAAATTGCAGAAATTCTAGGAAAAGGTGTGAAATGAAGCATAAGCCATAATAAAAATATGTTAATATTTTCATAAGAAGCTCACACAAACAAAAGTTTCTGACTAATGTGGTTCAAGATGATCCACAGTTGAGTTTCGGGGGCCTGCTGGCCCTAGGAAAAGAAAAGAAAAGATAAACATAATCTTGTTCATAAATATGAATATTCTAGTCACAAGATGAGCAAATACTGCGACAAAAAAAAAATACGACAAAGGAGGAAAAAAGAAAGTCGAAACGAGGAGTTCAACCTATTTTTGGTAAAACGTTAGTTAGACTAATAGTCTACTTTTGGGAATAAAGTACGATTATAAATTGGGTCGATAGTGCCTATTTTTAGATGTAATGGGATGGATAAATTAGTAAGACAACCTGTTGACTGACACTATAGAAATAGTTGATTGGAAAAACAAGAATTGTAAAAAACCTATAAATTCGATCCAAGTTGTGTGCGGACGGAGGGACAAAAGAGAGAAAAAAACATAAAAATAAGAGTGAACAAGAAAGAGAGACAAAAAACCAGAGCGCATGAGACAAGAAAATAAGTCATTGATTGTAAAGAATATCTAAAGAAGAGTATGCAAGCTATGTGCGCAGACCAAAGGTGTTCAAACAATGCTCATGCTAGATGAAGAGTGTCTTTGTGGTTTTTCCTGGATGGGTTTCCACGTTAACCTCTTTGTCTATGGTTGAATGACTATTTGTTGTGAAAGAATCTATTAAGCATTTTGAACATCTAACTGTTATAAATGATATGGAATGTTAATGCATGTTTAATAATATAGGCTATATATTGTGATGTATGTTAATGGATCAAAATGTTATATTCTTTGATGATTTATGTATGTAGAAAGAAGCATATTCCCTAGTTTCATTCAAGTGACCTGAAGGTGCTATGATAAGAAAATCCCTTAACATCACTGCAAAAACCTGGTTCTCGCAGTCCCCATAGATATCTTAGGGGAGACCTCATTTGCACCGTAGGTATTGCAGACAGAGTAATACTCTGTTAGGTTGATATCTTGGGTTTTTGTTGACGAACATAGGATCTGAACCTGGGTCGACATGAAAGGACGCCAACATCCAACATAATATCCATTTTTCTAAACTCAATGGTGTACTCTTACACACTCTATCATTGCTTCTATTGAAAGTACTAATATTAATGGATCCATTATTCCTCTCGGTAACTAATAGGGTAGAATTGTCACTTAATGAAAGTTTTAAATAGCTCTCGCTTAGTTATTTGGGGGTCACCTTCCATCCTAAGTATCTCCATGTGAATTTCCCACTAGTTTGGGCATGACCCTCAAAATTTAGATGGAAGGTGATTTTATATCACTAGATTAGTGCACAAAATATTGAAATAAACTGAAATTGAAATGAAAGAAACAATGGAAATGACACACCATACAAACATTGAGCAGAAGATGTACCCTAGGAAAAATAAGGTGAGGCATATGCCTTTCTCTTTTCTTCTTAGCTATGAAATGCAAATACAAATAAAGAGAAACTCACTATGGAGTTACCCTAGACATTGTGGCCTATATTGTTTGTATATGACCTTCTACTTCCTATATCTTGCATTGACATATCTCTCGCAATGCCCTTATATTCCTTGGAAGAACACTTAATACAATAAGAATGGATCCCCTTCCTTTCCTAGTGGTCCAATATTTAAAATGGACTAATAAACATCAAGGGTTAGGGTTGGGGTTTTTGCATGCCTCAACTCCCTATTAGGGTTAAGGATTTGGATCCTTTAGAATATTCTTCCAATTTTACAAGTGATTAGCTCCACATGTTTGAATAATGTGATCTAACATGACATCCACTCAATATCATGGAGGTCAATAGGATAGGTCAACTTGTGAGAGACATAAATTCTACATACATACTTCAATTGAGGTGGTCTTCACATTTTTGTGAACCACTTGAAGTCTAGATCAATGTCGAGAGGATAAGAACTTTTTTCACAAAGATTTGACCCAAAGAATAGTTTTTTAAGACATCAAATAGGATTTGAAAGTTTCAAGACCCCAAATACTAAAACGTGATTTTCCCCTAAAATGGGCTCTACAAGTCAATAGTTCCAATTTCTCCACCTATAAAGTATCAAATTTGATGAAAAATGATAAAATGATCCATCTTAAATCATAAAACCATACTTATCAATATTGAAAAACTCACTTATCATTTTCTAAACATAATCCTACTAATTATACATATATTATTAAAGGGACAACAGTTCTTGCTCCATTTTCATCAACCTTGTACAAGGAGACTCAATTTATTCATCCTCTTCTATGATGAGCTAGGCTTTCCCTCAATTGATTCTTTTTGTATAGATTTCAATCTTTGCATAGCTTCTATTGCTTCGCAGAATAACTCTTGAATGGATCAATATCAAATTGTAATATTAACCATCCAAACACTTCCTTGGCTCTAATTATTAAATAAATCCTTTTAATACCAATTTTCATTTGTTGTTGACATAGTAAAACCATCTAGCCATATATTCCTTGAGTTGGGGAATTTGTCTATGGAGCTATCTTTGATAAGCTAAATTGAAATCGAAAAAACTCTTAATCAGGCACATATCAGGGATAATTTTAGGGGCGAATTTTAGCCCAGTGGGCTATTTTTCCATGTTTTTTGCCGAAAAAAGATTCGTCATTTTGCATTTTTTGAAGCCTTGTTTCGCCCAATTTTGATGGGGTAAAAAATTTTCACCCTAAAAATCACCAAATTATTATATAAACGTTATAAAATCCTTGGAAATTAAAATATTTTTTGAAAAATATCGCCAATCATTATATAGTTTGCGTTTTAAGAATTGGTAACATTCGCCAACATTTATACACTTTTAAATAAGTATGGTTCCTTAAAATCATGCCTGGCACATATATTATAGATAAGTTACCAAATGTAAACAAATGTGTAAATTCACCATTATACATCAATAACAAATACTACAATAACAAAAAGGCAAGTTTACAATAGGAGAAAACCATCATGGAGAATAAACACACACACACGCGAGCGCACGTGCGCGTGCGCGCGCGCACACACACACACACACATGTGTGTGTGTGTGTGTGTGTGTGTGTGTGTGTGTGTGGACTTAGAACAAAACTAATATTCATATTAACGATAAACCCCAAATTTGCCAGTGTTTTGAAGATTAATTAGAAATAAAATCTTTATTGGAATAACTATTTTCCTTAAATATGGAATCATGCAATATTTGATTATAAATTATTTCTCTTCTTATAACTATCACTTGGAAAACTACTAACTTTCCTAGTGTGGTCATCATTTCCTTACAAGTTCAATTGATGTTGTTGTGGGAAAAATGGCTCAGTGGTGAGTAAAATTTCCTTTCCTTGTAGGTTGCAAACAAGACAACATATCATGAAATGGTTAGTGTGACAAGTACTAAAGTGTTGAAGGAAATAAAGAAACAAAACTAAACATAGGAGATACTTTAAAAACTAAAATTACTAAAATGACATAAGAACAAGAAAAAGAGACAAGATTCAACCAAATTGCAATTTTTCACTAGAAAAACATGTATACAATTATATCACCTTGAGAAATATAGATTATAATATGGAATCCAACACTCCCTTTAGGAAGGGTCCTTTAAACTCTTTAATTTCTCTACAAAAATCTTGGGAATGATTAAGGAAAATAATTGCTTCTTAGGGGAATAAGTTAAGAAATAATGGAAGCTTATGTATGGCAAGAAGATGTTAGGGGGAGAGGTCTTTCAATATAATTATTGCAGCATAACTTAGCTTATTTTTCTCTTATGGAATACATACCCATGGCTTCCTTTTGTAGCCAAAATGTAGGTCTTCAAAGAAATAGTTCACATTGTGAATGCTTCTCTTCATGAAGTGGCTTATAAGTAGTCATGAATGGGGCTAATAAATTCCCAAGTACCTAGTAGATGAATCCAATTCGAATCCCTTGGAAACCAAATATAGTTGTGGGATTTAAATGCATTGTGGAATTTATGAGTGTGTATTTTTAGATGGTCGCTAAGGTTTCAAAGAATATTCCATGGGGTGTTCCTTAGGTCGTGACATTATGAGGTCATGTCAGCTACTAAAATGTAACTATGTGTTCACTCCTCCATTCCACAAGTATATTATTGATAGACGGAAGCTTTCTAAGTTTCAAAATGTATTTCAATGATGTCTTTAAGTAACAAATGCAGAAATGTCATAGGTATGCGAAATTTAGGAAATAACATGTACATCAAGTTTATTCTTGTGTTAATACCAATAGATAAACCTACTCCAACATTAATAATCTTTGAGATCGATGTTGGATTCAATATGTAACACTACAGTTTTGACGGTTGGATTATATAATTTTTTTTATGTATATCTATGATAATGGCATGTTTAAAGCCTAGGGTTAGGTTGGATTTTAGTACATGTGTCATGATACAATTGAATAATCACCCTGCAAGTAAAAAACACCACGATGTATTTTAGTTTTGTAAATAGGCATATGAATGTAATGCTAAAATTGACTAATACGTTATAAACAACGACAAGGGGGTTTAGTCCACAAGAGGGGGTCAATGAGAAGATGATTTTTTTTATACCTTCAAAGTGACTCTAAAGTACAAGTTCTCCACCTTTTGACCATAATAATTAAAAATTCTTCCATGTGTTTGTCTTGAGTTGCCTAAGTGATGAGATATGTACTCTTGCTAGAAGGAATGTGGTCTCATGAGGTTGGTAGTATATAACATGCAAACTTCCCCATAGAATATATTCTTCTCCGTTCATTTTATTTCTTAGTTCTTACCATCCATATTTTAGACCATGCACCCGTTTACTTGAGAAATACCAAGAAAACTATTGGAAAAATTCCATGATTGTTAATAAGAAAATAAAGTAGGGTACATAGTACTTCCAATCGCTATGTATGTGTTGGAGCTATCCATATCAAAAGAAAGGTGTAAAAAATGAGGAATTTTATAAGGATGCCAACAATAGAGATTACCTTTCCCTTACTAAATCATTAGATGGAAAGGGATTCCTAAGGGACTATATAGCAAAGAAGGGGAATTCCTTCCTAGTCTTGTGTTGGCTAAGAGGGAACAATTGTGTCTAGTTGAGATTGATTATGAGTCTCATAAGAGTTTTGGTGTATCTACAATAGAGGCATATGTCTAATTATGATATATTTTGATAATTATGGGTTCTAGGTTATGTCTAAGTACTAGATCCAATAGGTAGTTACATGCATGTGTGGTCTCATTACCTTAGTTTTGAGGTGAAATTTAAAACAAGTACATATGGTTGGGAAGAAAATGTTGGGCCCAAGTGATAGTGAGACAAGGGGCATGAATCAATATCATGCATTTTTATCATTTTAAAAATTTATCATGCTATACAATATTTCATATAAACCATGTATCATAAGGAAATTTTAATACAAAGAACACTGCCCAAAAAATGCATACATAAATGTTTATATTTGTGTTTTTTGAATTTGTATGGAGTGTAAGAATTCACCAAAATAAAATAAAATAAAAGAATATAATAAAAAAATTTAAATCAATAATTCTATCAAATTGTATATTATTAATATGATTTGAATAATAACTATTATTATTTTTTAAATTAAAATAATAATATACTTTTACTACCAAAAAAACAACTTAAACATAATTTTTAAAAAATATATATAAAAAATAATTATATAACTTTGGTACATAACAATCAACACATAAATCAATCTTCTTCTAAAAGCTCATACATAAAGAATTTCTAACCTCGACCCGACGTTACCTCATTACTACTTCTATAGATCAATCTTCTTATAAAAGCTCATACATGCTATTTTCAATGAAGAATTTATAGCCTCAGTTAGAAATGCAGTGAAGAATCTCCAACCTCGGCAACCTGTTAACTGATGGCTACTATGGTTAACATAATTAAAAGATCCTTTTAAGAAAATTCGAGCTATAATAATTTAATTCGATTGAAAATGATAAAAGTCATAAATATATATATCTAGAAGTGATATGTTTAACAACATTCCTCCCCGCCATTGTTGTACATGTCACATTGACTATTATGTTATTGAATGTACAATGTTTTTATGTTAAATGTTAAGGCCCGCTGCTGGCCATCTAGAAGAAGTGCGGATTGTTGTTTACACTATCTGCGTTGAATTCGTTTGCTTCGCAATAAATGCATTCAGGAATCGAAGTCAAATTTTGTTACAGATGATATTTGAGTTCAACGAGAGGATGCCATTATCGTTTCGACCGTAGAGGGGGACGTACTAAACGAAGTTTACAGTGTGAAAAGATTTCTGAAGTAGAATTGCTTTAATCTTAGAGTATTTGAATGGGTTTAATGGTTAAAGTCGTACTAAATGAAGTTGACACTGTGAAAAGATTTCTGAATTAGGATTGTTTTAATTTTAAAGCATTTGAGTGGGCTTAATGATTAACATATGTTATGTCCTTGAAAGAGATTATAGGTTAAAAGGATCAGGTTGCTCATTGATCGGTTGACCTTTTGTGACAAAAAGGCAACCATGTGAATAAAAGCTCACCAGGTAAGCTTCCACACCTGCTAAGCTTGGGATAGAGACTCACCCACATAAACTTAGATCTTTGCTAAATCACAAATTACTAGTATATTTATCTAGCTTGGCAACTATTGAATTGAATTGCTGTTCTCATGATTAAAAATAATAATTGTATCAATGTTGATTCAAGATCTGTTAACTTAGTCAGAGAATGCCGTCTGAAGAATGGGTCTGTTCTCTCCTGTTGCAGCGTGGAACAACGAACTGAAGAATCCGCTAAACTAGTGCGGGATGGACCGACATTCTCGAAGCTTGATATTCGTAGCTTATAGCCGAATTTCGCTGTAAAATTGCAGCCAGATTTGAATATAATTCCGCGTACTCCAAACGATAAAACATGCATACCTACCATGACCGAAAAGGCGTCGAGGGCATGGGACCTGTGCGGAGAGGACCTACCAGGCGGACAAAAGTTGCCACTGATCCGACCATGACGGCCATGGACGGCCTGCTCTTTTGACCAAACAAAAGCGGGAACGTATTTGTTCGCTAAAGATAGCCATCGAACTACGCAAGCTATCCGATTTCTTAAACCACGCTTTCCGCTTTCAGCGAGTAGGGTAATCTTTAGGTCAAAATGGTTTGGATTTCTTTCATTTTCATGTGAAATTTTTAGGAAATAAGTCTCCCATAAAATTCAGAAAAATGAGTGTTAGAAATAGTTTTATAGTTGCAAACTGTGTTTGTGAGTCATCAATACTTATTTTACTTATTTTATAGTGTGGGTGATGAGATTGCATGTATTAATGTGTTGTAGTGAAAAAGGTAGTTGGGTGGTTTTTAAAACATTATGGGTGGAAAGGATAAGAACGAACTTTCATGAGTTCCATAGTGAAACAGGTTGCTGGGCGGTTCTTAAAACACTATGGGTGGAAAGGATCTGCCATCTCTGTGAGAATATGATTATTGAGGATGACAAACACTTCATTAGATGTCACTTTTATAATCTTAAAACAAACTAAATAATTTGTTTCTTTAGGTCTGATAGACCAAGTTTGGTTTCAGGGATGTTAACCATCATCATCATCATCATCAGTATAGTGGATAAAAAATAAGAATATATGTATTAATGTGTTGTATTATAGTGGAGTGTGGTGGTGTGAAGTCTTTATATCTTCCATCAAAGTAAAAATAAAAAATAAGAATACAGTCATCAATGTGTTGCATTATAGTGAAGTCATCAATATGTTGCAGCATAGTAGAGCCTCCCTAAGTTCATTAAAAAATATTAATATAAAATATAAAATAAAATGTATGCCTTGTTAATGTAATATAAGAGTGAAACATATATATATTTGTACTTTAGTGGTGAAAGATTTATGGATTTAATCTCTATCTAAATTTTATAAAACTAACCTTCAATGAATTTATATGGTTACATATAACTTTTATAAAAAAATTAAAATCTTTAAATAAATTAAATTTCAAAATTCCATAACCTAACTAAACTATAACAAAATAAAATATTAAAAACCTCCAAATTTCAATTAACAATATATTAAATTTAAACTTTTTACTTAATCTAATTCCAATAATATTGAAGCCTCCAAAATCCCATAAATAACATATTGAATTAATTGTTTTTAACAATATAATCAAATTTTAACTTTTTACCAAACCAAATTATGATCACATTAAAACATCCAATATTCCATAAAGAACATATTAAATAATTATTTTTAATTAACCAAATTATGACAAAAGTAAAAATTTCCGAGTCGTCTTTAGATAAAAAAAGCTATCCCACTCCCTTTTGTATATATTGAATTTGTTGTAAATTGATTTTTTTTCCCTCACGGAACGGGGAAGTTGGAACCAATTTTACAATAGCTATGGGGTGGAATAAATTGATTAATTGTTACAAATTTTAGGTTTAGGTGTAAATTGAGGAGAAGGATAAGTCCAAGCATAAGAAGGATATGATCATAGCTAAAAGGATTATAGTTGACTCTATCAAGGATAACTTGATTCCTCAAGTATCATCAAGGGAAACTCAAAAAAAAATGTTTGATGTTATTTCGAGTCTATTTGAAGGAAGAAACATCAACAGGAAAATGACCCTGAGGAATCACCTCAAAAGTGTAAGGACTAAAAAATCAGAGACCATGCAATCTTACTTTTCAAAAGTAGCTCAAATTAAGAATCAGCTAGAAGCTATTGGTGATACAGTAGAGGAAGCAAAAATTGTGATGACCACCTTAAATGGTCTTCCAAGAGATTGGGAAGCTTTTATCCAAGAAATCTGTTCAAGAAGGAAACTAACTAAATTCAGGAAGCTATGGGAAGAATGTGTCCAAGAAGAAGAAATAATTTCAGCCAGAGAAGTGAAGCTAAATGACAATGAAGATCAATCCTTAACATCCGATGCCAAAGGCAAGTACAAAAGGAAGAGTCATGATCATCCTCATAAGACTTGAAAGGGTTCAAAAGGCCCAAGAAAGACTTCTCAAATTATGAGTGCTTCACTTGTCACAAGCTGGGACGCATTACCATGAACTGTCCCATGAAAGTAGAAAGAGTTCAAAAGATGAAAAGATTCCAAGCTCATGCTGCTGAAGATAGTGATCAAGAAGTTGAAGAGGAAGAAAAGAAGGATGAAGAATCTAGTGAAGAATATGTACTGATCTCTGCCCTAACAGGATCAGTCTCACCAGGAAATGACACATGGTTAGTAGACAGTGGTGCATCCAAGCACATGACAGGTTACAAGGAATCGCTCTCATGCCTTGTACAAAAGGAATCGCCACACAAAGTAATGCTTGGAGATGATTCTCAGATAAAACAATTCTCTTGAGACTTGTGTTCTGATCGATGGAACTAGCATTAGTATTTCAGTTGGTCGCTCTTCTAACGTTCCAGGTATATCCTACGACTCAGATCCTAGGGGTGTATAATCTACTGAAACTTTAACTTCTTTAATAGATTTACATAACACTTTGAGTGGATCAGTAACAATACCTCTAAGCTTCATTTGTCGATCCTTTATTGTCTTGAAGCTTGTTTGTGCAGTTTTTGTTATTGCTTCAGTCACAAGTTGCAAATCATCACCATCAAGGATGACAGTATCTACAGTTTTATCAACATTTCTCTTTTTCTTTCGTTTGATTCTACCTTCTCTGTATCATCCTCCTTTCTTTTCTTTTGTACATCTGGGTTTTTCAGAGTTGAGCTCGAACCACACTAGGCTGGATCATGATCTTGTGCATCTTCCTACGGGTCCTCTTCTACATTTCCATCATTTGGCAGTGGTGGATTGTCCTGTCGCAGGTATTATTCTATCTCTAATTGGTCTTCTAGAATAGGAAATCACCATTCTTTCATCCATTCATTAAAAATGGATTCAAGTTCTTCTTTAGTCAGTAAAAATTGTGTCACCAACCATTGGCGATGTGGCTCCTGTCGTGGTTGTATCTTGACATGATGTGGGCCAATCTAGAATTTGATAATTTTATGAATCCGTTGAATAGTTTCATCCATAAGTTTTTGTTGGTCCTTTACCTGATGCCTCAAGGCCTCTCCATGCATAAAGAATTCAATATTATTGTATGTTTTCCTCTCCTTTCTATCATTGTCAAAGCTGAGGTTCTGGTATCGAGATCATGTACATAACACTGGAATATCTACCCCTTGGTAGCTTGGTGGGTTAGACCACGCAACGAATGAAATTAAAATCAACAACCAGGAGTAGTGGAATGACCGTCCCTCATCCTGCAACTCAACAACATCTTGTAGAATTTCATTCAATAGGAATTGTGACCAATTGATCTGAACTCCCTCCATGCAGAGTTTAGCTAGCGTAACGGTACCTGCATTGCACTAGTTCGGTCACATCTTGTGCAACAATTTAGAATCTAATACCTTTGCAGAAAAGTGAACGATATGGTCATTAATCGAGGATATCAGGAATGCTCTCTTTTCTCTAATCACATCATATTTTTCTTTCATTCTTGTCGATATCATAGTTTTTTTATCTTTCCTTAAAAGGGGCATTGGATCTATTCCTGCTACTGGTAGACTTGTAATGATTGCAATGATCTCATAATCCACAAAGATTGGTTTTTTGATCCATAGGTAACCACCATGAAAAAATACCAGTAACTGCTTGTCACAGGTATTTATTTCTACACTTCAGCCAAAATGTGGCATATACATCAATGATAGTATTCATGATTGGTTAAGTCTCGATAATGGAACAATTTGTTGGCGTGGAACTCTCTTCGACCCAGGTTCAATACATCCTTTGCGTGCAACAAATCCCAAGATATCGGCTCAACAAAGAAAGGCTCAGTTGACAACACCTATGACACAAATGCAGTCTCACCCAAGATATCTTTTTATGGGTAATTTCTAGAACCAGGTTTCTGCAGTTGGGCAGGCGATTTCTTGTCTCTTTGTATTCTACTAAGGTGCTCGACAGAGGCTGATGGGTGGGGCCTTATAATTATTACACACCATTAAGTTGGGATACAACTCCTCCTTTGAAAGGAATTATAATTCAACAAACCTGATGCAACACAGGCACATTCAATAATAACAGTGCGACAAATACAGATAAACTCATTCATAAGGAAATACATAAACACATATTCACAGTAACATATATATGCACTAAGGAACATTCATCATTCACACATTTTACACAGTATCTAATGTGGAAACCCATATGGAAAAAACCACAAAGGTGCTCTTCATATGGCATGAGAAATATATAGCACTTTTAGTCTACGCACTAAGCAACAAACTCTGCTCTAGATCTTTCTTTCTTATCTATACAAAATTCTTCCTTCTCTCATGCTCTCTGGTCTTCTATTGTTATTCCTTCTCTACTAGACTCTATTGATGATCTGCACATATCCTGGATCAACTCAACTTCCTCTATGACTCTACTGTCAATCTACACATAGCGTGGATCGAATCAATCTCTTATACACTCCTGCGCACTTAGTTATAGGGTCTTTGACTCCTCTGTATGACTCAACACACCGAAAAACAAATAAAACCATAGTGTAACTATAACCAGAGAGTGTGTAACCTGCATACATATTGGGTTCCTCCTTTTATAGACTTTTGCATGTCACTTTCAGCCAACTTCATACAATTCTCCAACATATTGTCTTTCTTATTCTATCGAACATGTTGGTAGGAACTAATGACCCGACTTACAAAGATGCTTTCATATGTGCATCTTCCAACAAATCTAGCCAATCTCATACCCATGATCTTTCTGAATTATTGCTTTCTAGCCATTGCACCATTGCACATCTTTTAACATAGTTAACTCCATCGCATCCTTTCCTTTTGTCGTTGTTTCTCTTCCATCGTAGACTCTCTCATGTCACAAACTCTCTTCTTCTATTTCTTCTTTACTTAGTTCTTTTTCCTTTGACTGCTTATTTTCCTCCTCTGTCACATCCTCCTTCCTTACTACTTCTTGTACCTTGTCCTTCCTTCCTTCTGCGACTACTTCTGCCGCACCTCTTTTCCTTATTCTATTCTTCCTTATCTACTTCTGTCGTAGCTCCTTTTACTTATTGCGACCTGACTCTTTTCATACTCTTGTTAGTTTTCAACATTTAAGCTAGCATTATGATCTTAGGATCTTTTCACTGAGAGAATAACAAGCACAGCAATAAAACATAAGCATATCACAAGAGACAAGAGACACAAAGAGTTTTCCTCGGGGAAACCATAAAGGAGAAAACCCCGCAACTTCCTTAGAGATAAAATCAGCACCAAAACAGTAAGAGATCTCCCAATAGCAGTGGCCTTCTAGTCCTAGTATATTTCCTCCTCCACAAGTGCGCCTCACTTAAGAGAGTGAATGATGTGTTTCACAAGTGATAAATAGAGAGACTCTCACTCTCTATTTATATTCATCCGTTCACTTGAATTGCATTTTCACATGTAGGCTCAACCTAACAATTACTACTCGAGCCTACACCTTAATTAGTGTATAATAACTCAAGTGCCCCGAAATTGTGGGGACTTACCTAATGACTTGACATGACTTATTTACATTATAGATCCTCCCGATCAGAACATCGGGGCATAACAACATGACCCAAATACATAATAGAAACATCCCGGAATAAACATCGGGTTACAATACATAAGATACATAGAAGAATACATTCCGAAGTTACATATACATCAACACTCCCTCTTAACTAGGAAGGTATTCTTTCGACACAATTTTCAGCACTGGTCTTCTTCTCTGTATCAGCTGGATCATCTCGTATTCAAGTCATCTTCGTCTTCAAGTCATCTTCATCTTCAAGTCATATTCATCTTCAAGTCATCATCGGATCTGGATCATCTCTCGATCTGGATCATCATCTCTGGACTCGATCTGGATCATCACTCGATCTGGATCATTACTGCTGGATCATCATTACCGGATCTGGATCATCACTCGATCTGGATCAACACTGGTGCTATCTCATGATTCTTCTCATCACAGGAAGTTCTACAGAGCCAGCCCTTTTTCATGCTGGTTGTAGGCCTACCCTCATGTAGGTCTTCTCCCAGCACTTACATCTGACCTACTCGTCAGAAAGGCACGCCCAACACTTAAATCTGACCTACTCGTCAGAAAGGCACATCCAGCACTTACATTTGACCTACTCGTCAGAAAGGCACATCCAACACTTACATCTGACTTACTCGTCAGAAAGGCACATCCATCCAGACAGGAACACATCCTATCATAGTGATGGAAGACTCCCATCCAGACAAGAACACATCCTATCACAGTGATGGAAGATTTCTCCACTTTCATCCAGACAAGAACACATCCTATCATAGTGATGAAAGACTCCCATCCAAACAAGAACACATCCTATCACAGTGATGGAATATTTCTCCACTTTCATCCAGACAAGAACACATCCTATCACAGTGATGAAAGACTCCCATCCAGACAAGAACACATCCTATCACGGTGATGGAAGATTTCTCCACTTTCATCCAGACAAGAACACATACTATCACAGTGATGAAAGACTCCCATCCAGACAAGAACACATCCTATCACAGTGATGGAAGATTTCTGCACTTACATCCATCCAGACAAGAACACATCCTATCACAGTGATGGAAAGGCTTGCACTCACATCTGATCCTATGAGAACACATCTCAGTAGTCATATCAGAATGGCCCCCAGTTCTCCATTGAGCTACCTGGTAACTGACCAGGCGCCTCCACTCTCCTAGAGAATGGCAGTTTCCCTTACATCCGACCTGCTCGTCGGAATGGCCAACACTTACATCTGACATGGAAGGAACTAAATACTTTAGCCATGAATAGAATGGTTCAGCCCTTACATCTGATCAAGTGGGAACACATCCCTCTATCACATCAGAATGGCTACACAGTCCTGCACTGAGTGATCCTGGTAACTAACCAGGTGCCTCCATTCCTAGAATGGAAATTGCCCTTACATCCGTCCTACTCGACAGAATGGCACAGCCCTTATATCTGACCTACTCATCAGAATGGATATGGATCTTAGCACTCATATCAGTCATGGAAGGAACCAATCCTCTCACCATGATGAAATAACCCAGCTCTTACATCTGACCATGGAAGGAACCAATCCTCTCACCATGTCAGAATGGATCTGGGTCTCATCACTTTCCCTGGGAGGAAGCCCCAATCTGGAGAACACCAAGTCTCTCTCTGAAGTACTCAAACTTCAGCCTAGCCAATGGCTTCGTCAATACATCAGCTATCTGTTCCTCCGTCGCAACATACTGGAGCTTCACTGCTCCTCTCTTCACCATATCCCTGATATAGTGATACTTGATCTCAATATGCTTAGAATTGTCATGAAACACTGGATTCTCTGACAACTTCACGCAACTCTGGTTGTCACAATGTATACAAGTAGCATCCAACTGGAGATCAAATAAATCAGACAGTAGCTTCCGTAGCCATACTGCCTCACAACTAGCTGAACAGGCTGTGACATACTCTGCTTCAGCTATACTTAGTGCCACACATGATTGCTTCCTGCTAAACCAAGGATCACACCTGATCCCATACTGAAGCAACATCGTGAAGTACTCTTTCTGTCGGTGGCACTGCCTGCCCAATCTGAATCAACATAACCCTCCAGGTTAATCTTCTGATTTGCATCATACTTGAGCCCATAATCAATCGTACCCTTCAGGTATCTCAGAATATGCTTTGCAGCTGTCAAGTGAACACTTCTCGGATCTGTCAAGTACTGGATCAAGGTGTTCACAGCAAAGCAAATGTCTGGTCTTGTGTTCGTCAGGTACATCAATGACCCAATCATCTGACGATACATCGTAGCATCAACCGACTCTAATGAAGCATCACTCAATAGCTTCAGTTTCAATGCCATAGGTGTGGCCATTGCCTTGTAGTCCATCATCCCAAACCTCTTCAGGATCTCTACTGCATACTTCCCTTGTCCAAGGAAGATTCCATCTGCACTCTGCCACACCTCCATACCTAGAAAGTAATGCATCATTCCTAAGTCCTTCATCTCGAACTCAGCAGCAAGCTTTCTCTTTGTATCAGCAATCAACCCATCTGTACCTGTCACAAATAGATCATCTACATACAATAGGAGCATCACTGGATTGCCATCTTCAACCTTGTAGTAAAGGTTGGAATCTGCTTTACTCTTGGTAAAGCCCAAACTGGATAGAAAGCTGTCAATTCTGTCGTACCAGGTTCTGGGTGCCTGTTTCAAACCATACAGGGCTTTCTTCAATCTGCATACATAAGAATTTCGATCATGTGTCTCAAAACCAAGTAGCTGTTCAACATACACTTCCTCTTCCACTACACCATTCAAGAAAGCAGTCTTGACATCCATCTGGTGTATCTTCCATTTCATCACTGCAGCCAGAGAAAGTATTGATCTGATGGAAGTGTATCTGGCTACAGGTGCAAATGTTTCTTCATAGTCCACTCCCTCTTTCTAAGATAATCCTCGATCTACAAATCTTGCCTTGTACTTTTCAATGCTCCCGTCTACAGCATGCTTGATCTTGTAGATCCATTTGGAAGTGACAACTGACTTCCCTTTTGGTCTAGGGACAACATCCCAAACATCATTCTTCATGATCGATTGATATTCTTCGATCATAGCATCCTTCCATTCTTTCTGTTCTGCCCCTTCTTCATAACTGGAAGGTTCTTTATCAATGAAATCAAATAATAAAGCTACATACTCGGAATTTGATCTTGTTCTCTTTCTTTCTCTGTGATTCTCTTCTGGAGCTCCGTATCTTTCCATACCTTGGATAAGTTCACGTACCCAAGCAGGTTTCCTCTTATGAGGATTCTTCTCCAGTGGTGGATCTACAGGTCTTTGTGGTTCCTCGAACTCTCGATCTTCTTCTTGAGCTTCTTCATTCATGATTACATCACGGATCTTGGGTGCTTCTGCTTCTGCTTCTTCAGGTTCTTCAGTAGGTCTCTTTCTGGATTTGTTGTAAGCTGTGTCTTCATCAAATGTTACATCCCTACTGACGCCAATCTTCTTGTATCCTGGAAAGTAGATTCTGTAAGCCTTCGAGCTTTCAGAGTATCCCAGGACAGCCGAATATTTTGAGATGGCTGACTTCTGGTTTCTTGCCGAAGAAGACTTCTTCAAGAGTCTTGTTTTCGAGTACTCTATGTGGAGTACGGTTCTGTACATACACTGCTGTTCTAGCAGCTTCAGCCCAAAGATGCATAGGTAGATCTTGATCATGAAGCATAGCTCTTGCATCTTCCATGATAGTTCTGTTCTTCCGTTCTGCAACCCCATTTTGTTGTGGATTATAAGGAGTTGACAACTCCCTCTTAATCCCTGATTCTCTACATAGTTCTTTGAGTTCATTCGAAGTGAATTCTCCACCATTATCTGATCGAATGGTCTTGATCTTCTTTTCAGTATGGTTCTCGATCAAGACTTTGAATTCCTTGAACTTGCTGAACACTTCATCTTTGTTTTTCATAAAGTAAATCCATGTCTTTCTAGAAAAATCATCAATAAAAGAAACATAGTATGCATACCCGCTTAGTGAGTTTGATGACATTGGACCGCATACATCGGAATGGATGATTTCTAGAATGCCTTTGGCTTTACTTTCGCTGCTAGGAAATGTCTTCTTTGTATTCTTCCCTTTTGCACATCCTTTACAAACTCCATCATGTTTTGCTTGGAATTCTGTAAGACCTTCAACAGCTTTGCTTGCAATAGGTAGTGCTCTGTAATGCACATGTGCAAGCCTTCTATGCCAAAGTTCATTTGGCTCTACTGAGTCATGGATCAAGGCTTGTTCTGGATGGCCCTTCAATTTGTACAAGCCTCCTTCTTGTTCTCCAATCACTACCGCATCATCAATTGTCTTTCCTTTTGGCCACATGATGACTTGATCATCTATGAATGCAACCTGCATTCCTTTTGTATCCAAGGCTGAAATGGATAGAAGATTCTTCTTAAGTCCTGGAACAAACAATACTTCTTTCATTGTTAGAGACTTACCAGAGTCTAGCTTGTATGAAGATTCTCCACTACCTTTTATTGGATATTGGTAGTCATCTCCTAGTTTCACCTTGTGAGGTGATTCATGTTCCGATAGTCTTACAAAAGATTCCTTGAATCCCTTCATATGTTTGGAAGCTCCACTATCTATAAGACAATCATCACTTCCATTAGTAATGTTACCTATGAGGGCTGATATCAAAACATGTTCATCCTCGCTTGAAGAATCTTCACTTTCATATCTGGATCTCTTCTGCAGCATGAGCATGATGTCTTCTTTTGTTCCCCTTCTTCTTATGGGAGTGTCCTTTGTTCTTAGGACAGTCTTTTGCAAAGTTCCCTATCTCATCACATGTATAACATCTTAATCTAGATAGATCTCTTTTAGGATGAGAGCTCTTACCTTTGGAGTAATGATGTTTTCTTCTTTCCTTCTTGGAGTGAGCTGTGAGGGCTTGATCTTCATTTCCCATCTTCTCTTCTCGGGCTGCTATTCGAGCTTCTTCTTGATAACATTCTTCCCATAGTCTGCTGAATTTGATCAACTTCTTCCTAGCACAAATTCCTTGGATAAAAGCATCCCATGACCTAGGGAGGCCATTCAAGGTAGTCATCACAATCTCGGCATTTTCCACTTCTTCATCAACAGCTTCTAGTTTCTCTTTGATTTGAGAAACCCTTGTGAAGTAGGACTGGATAGTTTCTGCATTTTGGATCTTCACATTCTTCAATTGGTTCCTCAAGGTCATCTTCCGATTGATGTTCTTTCCTTCAAACAATTTGGTTAGGGCATCAAACATAGCTTTAGGTGTCTTGAGAGAGGACACCTGTGGAATAAGATGATCCTTAATAGAATCAGCAATGATCCTCTTTTCCATAACCATCTTCTTCTTATGCAAGGCCTTAGCCTCATCTCCCTCTGGAACTGGAACCTCCTCATGAATGTAGGAGTCTAATTCATTCTCTTCCAGGACCAGGGAGATCCTATACTTCCAAGCTCGGAAGTTATCAGGCCCCTCAAGCTTTTCATCAAGCTTGGTATGATGATACATCTTTAAATAAGAACCTCAAATGGAAATACAAAATATTTTAGATCTTACCAGGTTCAAGATGTTGGATCTGAAACTTGAGTTGAAATCCTGTAGAGCTGGTTCAGGTGCAACTAGGGTTTTGCTTTTCCAGAGTTCTGTCCACCCAAATGCCTTCAAATTTTTTCCTAACTTCTATTTTGGGGAGGAGATCAATCCAATCCTGGGCTCACTGAAAAATTCCTCTTCTGTAGAAAGCCCTAATTTCCGACCCTAGTGACAGGTCCAAAACTGAAAAACCTCAGAATTGGATTATGTTTCGACAGAAAGATGTTCCCTAGGGAGGAGAGTAATTCCACCTTACTTTGGCTGAAAATATGTGGAGAAAAGTCCACAAACTAGGAAGCCCTAGTTCCCGCAGTTGCACAGTGTCTTCTTCTCAGGTTAGCTCTGATACCATGTTAGTTTTTCAACATTTAAGTTAGCATTATGATCTTAGGATCTTTCACTGAGAGAATAACAAGCACAACAATAAAACATAAGCATATCACAAGAGACAAGAGACACAAAGAGTTTTTCTCGGGAAAACCATAAAGGAGAAAACCCTGCAACTTCCTTAGAGATAAAATTAGCACCAAAACAGTCTGAGATCTCCCAACAGCAGTGGCCTTCTAGTCCCAGTATATTTCCTCCTCCACAAGTGCGCAGCACTTAAGAGAGTGAATGATGTGTTTCACAAGTGATAAATAGAGAGACTCTCGCTCTCTATTTATATTCATCCGTTCACTTGAATTGCATTTTCACACGTAGGTTCAACCTAACAATTACTACTCGATCCTACACCTTAATTAGTGTATAATAACTCAAGTGCCCCGAAACTGTGGGGACTTACCTAATGACTTGACATGACTTATTTACATTATAGATCCTCCCGATCGGAACATCGGGGCATAACAACATGACCCAAATACATAATAGAAACATCCCGGAATAAACATCGAGTTACAATACATAAGATACATAGAAGAATACATTCCGAAGTTACATATACATCAACAAATCTGGCATAATTCTAACCAAATTCTTCCTATCTTTCCCTAGTCCCAACAACTACCATTATGTCTCTCAAGAATAAATTCAAGGAGACAGAGAAAAAAGAAAAAATGTGGAAGGATGACAACAACGACTCCATGAATCTATTACGCTTACTTGCAGTAATTTAGTTGAAGAAAGAATTACACCCGAGATGTTTTTCGAGCCCAATTTTTTTTTGACTTTGTGAGGTAGATGACAACCTCCAAAAATGAGTCGCAGAGCTAGAAATAAAGATGACTCCCAATACACCTCCCAAGGTACTGGAATCTAGATGAAATGTAGTAAAGGAAACTACGCAGGAAATATAGGAAGTCAAATCACTTTGTGCCAAGGAATATGAACAAGTTTCTTAGTCACATGAATCCTTGATAGATGATGTAGAATTGGAGCATGTCACAGAAAAACTTCACAATGCTGAAGCGGATTTTAACAAACTGAAGGTTGAATCGAAGAAACTACCACCTTTCGAAAAAATGAGCAAGGTTGTAGATTTGAAAAGCTTAAAGAAGCAAGTAGCCATATTGCAAACATAACAGCATCAAAGAACATATCATGTCACATAGCTACAAACATAAGTATAAAATGCTACAGGAACAATCCAACAAATTCATGAAAACATGCGACATAAGTAGCAAATTCAAAACATATCAAATCTGAACTTGTGGAAAAACTTTAGAAAATCTAGGAAAAGGTGTGAAATGAAGCAAAAATTGTAATGAAAATTTGTCAATATTTTCATAACAAGCTCGCACCAACAAAAGTTTCATACTAATGTGGCTTAGGACAAGCCATAGGTGAGTGTTGGGGTCATGTTGGCCCTAGGAAAAGACATGAAAATATAAACATAATCTTGGTCAAAAATATGAATATTCTGGTCGCAAGACGAGCATAGACTGCGGCGGAAAAAAATACGACAAAGGAGGAAAAATGCAAGTCGAAATGAGGAGTTCAACCTATTTTTAGTAAAAAGTTAGTTAGACTAATAGTCTACTTTTGGGAATAAATCATGATTGTAAATTGGGCCGATAGTTCCTATTTTTATATGTAATGGAATGGGTTAAATTAATAAGACAACTTGTCGAATGAAACTTTAGAATTAGTCGACAGGTAAAACAAGAATTGTAAAAATCCTATAAATTCGATCCTAGTTGTGTGCAGAAGGATGGCAAAAATAGAGAACAAAATAGAAAAAGAAGAGCAAACAAGAAAGAGAGAGAAAAAACCAGAGCGCATGAGATGGTAAAATAAGTCATTAATTGTAAAGAATATCTAAAGAAGAGTATGCAGGCTGTGTGCGCAGACCAAAGGTGTTCAAAAAGTACTCATGCCAGATGAAGAGCGGCTTTATGGATTTTTCCTGGATGGGTTTCCATGTTAACCTCTGTGTCTATGGTTGAATTTGTTAAGCTTGTTGAACATCTAATTGATATAAATGATATGGAATGTTAATGCATGTTTAATAATATAGACTATATGTTGTGATGTATGTCGACGGATAAAAATGTTATATTCTTTGATGATGTATGTATGAAGACATAATCCTATTCCCTAGTTTAATTCGAGTGACTTGATTGTGCTATGATAAGAAAATCCCTTGACATCATTGCAAAAAACCTAGTTTTGGCAGTTCCCATAGATATCTCAGGTGAGACCTCATCTGCGTCACAGGTGTTCCCAACGGAGTCATCCTCTGTCAGGCTGATATCTTGGGATTTGTTGATGAATAAGGGATCTAAACCTAGGTCAATAGGAAAGCATGCCAACATCCAACATAATATCCATTTTTATGAACTCAATGGTGTACTCTTACACACTCTATCCTTGCTTCTATTGAAATCACTAATATTAATTGATCCATTATTCCTCTCTGTAACTAATAGGGTGGAATTGCCACTTAATGGAATTCTTAAACGCCTCCCACTTATTTATTTGGGGTCACCTTCCATCCTAAGTATCTCCATGTGGATTTTCGACTACTTTGGGCATGGCCCTCAATATTTAGATGGAAGGTGATTTTATATTATCATATTAGTGCACAAAACATTGAAATAAACTGAAATTGAAATGAAAGAAACTAAGGAAATAACAGACCATACAAACATTGAGCAGAAGATGTACCCTAGGAAAAATCCAATACAGGAAAAATAAAGTGAGGCATATTCCTTTCTCCTTTCTTCATAGTTATGAAATGCAAATACAAAGAAAGGGAAACTCACTATGGAGTTACCTTAGACATTGTGGGATATATTGTTGGTACATGATCTTCTACTTCTTACATCTTGCTTGGATATTTCTCTCTCAATGCCCTTATCTCCTTTGTAACAACATTTAATACAATAATAATGGATCCCCTTCCTTTCCTAGTGGTCCAATATTTAAAATGGCCTAATAAACATCAAGGGTTAGGGTTGGGGTTTTTGCATGCCTCTTCTCCCTATTAGGGTTAGGGATTTGGATCCTTTAGAATATTGTTCCAATTATACAAGTGATTAGCTCCACATGTTTGAATAATGTAAGCTAACATGACATCCACGCAATACCATGGAGGTCAATAGGATAGGTCAACTTATGGGTGTGTGCAAGAAGTTGAGGGTCTCTTTTGGCACGTTAGATGCAAAACAAAACTGAAAAAACAGGCATCCATCAACTTCCATGGATATTTTTAGACACTTAAACAATGAATCTTGCGATCAGTAGAAAACAAGAAATGTAGGAAATTGAAAGAACTTTCCAAATATATATTTTTTTTCTATTGAAAATGTTGTTAACTATCTAAAGTTAGATAAATTTTAATGGGCACTTTTTATTTTTTGGACAAATTATAAGGTATATGTTTTTGTGGGTGCATCGTCTGAGTGTCTAAATGATGGAATAAACTTACGAAAACCGGTATACATATAGAGAACATATAGGACTGGTGCACGACTATTTTTCCAATAATAAAAATAATTTTTTTAATTTTTTTTTAATTATCTAAGAGATCAAAACTTGAAAACAGTATGTCAATTGTGGGTGCAGCATTTGAATATCTTAATGCAATTATTTGGAAATGGGTTTTTTATAGCATGTAGAGGTTGGTGTTCTTTAGTGCACCATACAAATTTTTTTTTAAATGGTTGAGAAACGAAAGAGATATGAACGAAACACTACCAGTGTGTTTTTTTAGTTGAGGAGTGATGACAGAAGATAAATAAGAAAAAAATAGAAAAAATTATGTATTCTTGTTAAAATTTACATTTTTAGAATCTGCAAAAAAAACCATATATGTTTCTAAAATCTCATAAAAAATGGAGGTGTGCAGCATAATCAGACGAACCGCTAAACACGAGCATATTGAAAATTTGGATATAATGCTGAATTTGCCATGGTTTATCATACTCCAAGGCACAGGCATGTTGAATCCGAAGCAAAGTACAAAGCAAACACATAGGCATAAGAATTCCATGAAAGCATGGGTGGAGGCTCGGCCTTATCATTTGGAGGGAATAAATTTTTGAATTTAAACAATATGCGAGCGTGATTTAACTAAACAAAATGCGTGCGCGTTATATAGAAACAAAACGCGAGCGTGTTATTTGCATACAAATTGCGTGCGCGTTTTGTAAAACCAAAAATAGCATTCATCATCATTTTCATCTTCTTCATCATCTTCAACTTCATCATCATCATCATCATTAACATGATCATCATCTTCAACTTCATGATCATCAACATCATGATCATCATCAGCATCATGAACATGATCATCACCATCGTCGTCATCAACATCATCATCATCATCACCTTCCTCATCATCTTCATCATCATCATCAACATGATCATCATCTTCATTACCTTCATATTCATCTTCATCATCATCATCATCATCACCTTCCTCATCATCATCATCATCATCACCATCGCCATCATCATTATCCTCATCCTCATCCTCATCCTCATCATCATTATCATCATCCTCATCCTCATCGTCATCGTCACCATCATCATCAACATGATCATCATCACCACCATCAACATCATGAACACCATCATCACCATTGTCGTCGTCATCATCATGAACATCATCGTCATCACCATCATTGTCATCATCATCATCATCCTCCTCCTCCTCATCATCATCATCCTCCTCGTCATCATCATCACCTTCCTCATCATCAACATCACCATCACCATCATCATCATCATCAACATCGCCATGATCATCATTATCATCTTCATCATTATCATCTTCATCATCATCATCTTCACCATCATCACCTTCATCATCACCATCGTCATCATCATCATCATCACCATTGCCATCATCATCAACAACATTATCACCATCGTCGTCATTGTCATCATCATCACCATCATCATCACCTTCATCATCCTTATCATAATCATCACCATCAACATCATGAACATCATCATCATCATCCTCATCATCATCATCATCATCATCATAATCACCATCATCTTCACCATCACCATCATCATCACCATCGTCATCATCACCATTGCCATCATTGCCATCATCATCATCATCATCATCATCACCATCAACATCAACATCATGAACATCGTCGTCATCATCCTCATCATCATCCTCATCATCATCACCGTCAACATCATGAACATCATCATCATCATCATCATCATCAACATCATCATCATTCATCATCATCATCCTCATAATCATCATCACCATCAACATAATGAACATCATCATCATCATCCTCATCATCATCACCTTCATCATCGTCATCATCATCATCCTCATCATCATCATCTCCAACAACATCATGAACATCATCATCCTCATCCTCATCCTCATCCTCATCCTCATCATCATCATCACCGTCAACATCATGAACATCATCATCATCACCTTCATCATCATCATCATCAACACGATCATCATCATCACCATCATCATCGCCATCATATTCAACTTCATCATCATCATCATCATCAACATGATCATCATCATCACCATAAACATCATGAACATCATCATCACCATCATCGTCATCAACATCATCATCATCATCACCTTCCTCATCATCTTCATCATCATCACCATTGTCATCATCATCATCATCAACATGATCATCATCGTCATTATCTTCATATTCATCTTCATCATCATCATCATCATCACCATGATCATTGATCATCGATCATCATCATCAACATCGCCATGTTCATCATCATCAACATCATGAACATCATCATCATCATCATCCTTATCATAATCATCACCATCAACATCATCATCCTCATCATCATCACCACCATCATCTTCATCATCATCACCATCAACATCATGAACATCATCATCATTCATCATCATCATCATCATCATCACCTTCATCATCATCATCATCATCATTCACCATCATTCATCATCACCATCCACATCGTGAACATCATCATCATCATCCTCATCATCATCACCATCAACATCAACATCATCATCATCATCATCATCCTCATCATCAACATCATCAACATCATCAACATCATCATCATCATCATCATCACCATCATCATCATCATGAACATCATCATCATCATCATCCTCCTCCTCATCATCACCTTCATCATCGTCGTCATCATCATCATCATCACCGTCAACATCATGAACATCATCATCATCATCCTCATCCTCATCCTCATCATCATTCATCATCATCATCATCGTCACCTTCATCATCGTCGTCATCATCATCATCATTCATCATCATTCATCATGACCATCAACATTGTGAACATCATCATCATCATCGTCATCATCATCATCATCCTCATCATCCTCATCATCATCACCATCAACATCATCCTCATCATCAACATCATGAACATCATGAACATCACCATCAACATCATGAACATCATCATCATCATCCTCATCATCATCATCACCTTCATCATCATCGTCATCGTCATCATCATCATCATCACCATCAACATCATCAACATCATCATCACCTTCCTCATCGTCATCCTCATCCTCATCATCATCATCACCTTGAACATCATCATCAACATGATCATCATCATCACCATCAACATCG
>LPNX011217743.1:299724-311089 GCA_001517045.1 Pseudotsuga menziesii | reverse complement strand
CCCTGTCATAGTACACCGTACTGAAATCAGGCACCTCTTCCCCTTTCTTCTGCGTAAAGGGTACTAACTGGAGTGTGGGAGTTGTAGGGGTGACGGTAGTAGGTATTTGGAGGGTTTGTACCTCAGGGTTTTCCTCACCCTGGCTTTGCTCTGCGTGTGATCTAGAAGCCTGCTGTTGTGCCAACTCTGCTTTTTCGGCCTCCTCAACTGCTTGCTTTACCTTTTCGGCTGCTTCCTGGGCAGCTTTCCTCTTTTCTTCCTCTCCTTTCTGGACCCATTCTGTAGCTTCTTGCTCCAGTCTCTGGGCTTCCTCCCTTATTCTTTTGGCTGTTTCCTCAGCCTTAGCTCGCTCATCCTTCTCTTGCTCAGATTCCTTCCCACCTTTTGGTTTGAATCTCTTGCTGAGCGCTATCATGTTAGAGACCCTCCTGAACACGGATTCATCATTGTCAAAATGGTGAGTGTACTCATAAAATACTTTGTGTTTCCTACAGTGCTCAGCCACCATGTCGTGAGTATCATTTCGTCTAAAGCTCATCTCCCCGAACCGGAACTTTTCTAGTTCCTGTATAAACTCAGGAGCTTGTTTCACATTTGCGAAGCTGCAACTACCTAACTTAAAAGGCAGAGGAGGGTAGGCTGACTTCTTCTTCTGGAATAGGAAATGACCAATTCCATCTATATACACCTGTCTAACAGCCTCCTTGTGTACTATATAATCTGTTGCATATTTGGGCAACAGATAAGGGGTCTTTGACCCACCAAACATCCTCAAATACATCCCGTTTTCGGTCAAGAAATAGTCACCAAACTCCTCTATGACCTGCATGGCCTCTTTTGACATGCAGTTGCATTCCTTTCGGAATATGAGAGTGTGCAGAGGCATGATAAACTGTTCACAGATTTCTCTATAGTAAGTGTGGTACTGATGAGCTCCCAGTAGTCTAAATGCTGCATATACGGGCATCCTATCCTTCTCCCAAACACATTTGAGCCCGGGGAAAGGCTGGTGGCATAATATACAGTCAATTAGAATGGAGCTCATGTAAAATTCAGATCTTCTTCATTCCTTTCCTTCCAACGCTGCAGCCACACAAGAGGAGAGGTTGCTTGATACTATGCTCGCCCAATTGAAAATGGTTCCTTCTGTTGCTACAAAAAACATTAGGGGTATCCATTCAAACTTAAACAGTCTGCCATTTGCCCTCCCGAAAATTCTGTTTAGCATTAAAGCTATGAATCTGTAAGTGGGCCTGAGACTGGCGGTGTCATAATCTTCAGTCACTCTATGTCGGAAAAACTTCCCCGGGAAGAGCATTCTTTTCAAGGTCTCTACAAGGTCCATCCGGAGGTCGTCCAGCCATTCATTCGTAAGGAAAAGCTGAGGCTCTGGTAGATGATAAGCTAAAGCTACATATCCAGGGCTAAATGCAGCATAGCCCTGGCCCTGGGTGTTACAGAGGAGCATTGAATTGTGGTTGTATGTGGTAGCACCCATCTCATTAACTCAGAGCATGGGAATAGCTCTGGCCTGGTGGCGACCTTCATAATGGCTGATTTCTCTATATTAGCATAAATGGGTGCCTCCTCAAGCCCCATATCTGGGACTTCCCTGCGGGAGATCATCCTGTAAATATCTCCCCATTTGTATTCAGGCTCCACCCCAGTCACACATTGGGTGTCCTCATAAATGTATTCAATTCTTGTTTCTACTTATGCTGCAGGAACCTCCTCTACTGCTGGGGCCTTCTTTTTTTGTCTCTTAGACATCTTAAGATCTTCCTGCAATGTGCAACACCATGGTACTGAGTAATCCAAACTTGTGAACTTTATGCAACATTTTATTCTTTTTAGGTGTATCAGCATTATATCAGTGCATGCCAACAAACCTTAAGCTTTCATACTGAACAATTTACTAATCGGGAAGTGCTGTGCAATGTGTTGTTAGCATGATAATGTTTACTGTAGCACATCTTCACCAAGTCTTATGAATGAGTTTCCTTATGATTTATTCCTCATGCATTAAATTTATCAGTCATATTGATGCTGGCAAGAAAACTACGCTATTACGAGTCTTGTCATTTCTTATGAAAGTGATATATAGAAGCAATATGAGCAGACTCTATGCAGATGCATCATACAACCATCATTTCACTGCCTATCACATGCAAAGAGAACAATAACAGCCTCAGGCTTAATCAGTCGACGCCTCAGCCCTACGACCCCTAGGCCCTCTGCGACAGAAACGCAAACGCCCAGCATCGAAGGAAAGTAGTATGTTGCTAACATTCTTCACACATCTCGACGGGAAACGATCACATCCCTGAACAAGGAAACTTCATCAAAACCGATTCGTGCTACCCTCAATAGGTGCGGCGTTACCAATAACCACTCCTTTTGATCCCACCAGGGCTTTAAGCAATCAACAGCAAAACTAGGTCGCGCCAGCCCCAGGTTCTGCTAATAACTTCCATCGAAACGACATAAAAGCTCCCGGACTGTAAAAAGGAAACGGGCCAAACCGCAGCGACTGTGGTCAGTGCAAATCCGCCCCTAGACAAACCCAAACAACGCAGACTCCAAATATCGTGACCGACCAATGAAGCCTGGCGCAGATGGCGTAACGGCCTCCTGCGCCTCAAAAACCCCTATCATAACCACCAGGTGCAGGCGGCATGACGGCCGCCTGCACCTTGCTTTCCCGCAATGGACTGATACGGCAGCAAAAATGAAACGCGGGCTTTTGAAAATAAAAGGCGAAAACCCCCTTCCTATAACCGTCAAACTATTCGACCCGGAGACCCTGACAAACGACGCGAACCGCCAGATGGACGACCGAAGGAAAACCTAACTAAAGGAGAAAACCCCCCGTAGCGTAAAAGAAATCTACTACGGGCAGACAGAAAGGCTTAAAAGTTTAAATAAAATGCCCCCCCTCTTCACCCTAGTTCAGGAGAATAAACGATGTAAGCAAACCAAAATCCTAGCTGGACGAGGAAGAGAAACGCGGGGCCCCAAAACTCGGCGGAAAACCAACAAATGCTAAACGCAAATGAAGGACGAGAGGCACCTACCTGGCAATCAACACAGAGATCAAGCTAATGATAGTTGGAGATCCGCCCTCGCCACCTGGAAACCGGTACAGTGACAGCTAACCCTTCGATTTCTCTCGAAACGCGACAGCTCGACTCCTCGCGACAGCTCGAAGACAATACAGAAAACCCCGTTTGGCGATATGTATATATGAACAATGCCACACGTGCGAGGAGTCACATCAATCGGGGCGGCTCCAAAAGTTATGTCGGGCAGCACAAGCTTCATACCATCCGCAACGGCGGAACACTTCCAGTCCCAACTCGCCCGACAGTTACAAATAACCCGCGAACGAGAATCCCATATCGGGCGTCGGCGGAAACCCTGGTCGGACGACCAAGAGTCTGGCCTTCCCCGCAACGGCGGAACACTTCCAGTCCCAACTCGCCCGACAGTTACAAATAACCCGCGAACGAGAATCCCATATCGGGCGTCGGCGGAAACCCTGGTCGGACGACCAAGAGTCTGGCCTTCCCCGCAACGGCGGAACATCCTCCAAACTTCACGGTCCACCACGAGGAAAAGACACTCCAAAGCATGGTTCGACGAGAGACGAGGACTTGAGATTCTACGCTGATCCGCAACGGCGGGGACAACAGTGTTCCTCCTCCTCCGATGCGGTAGAGAGACAACGCCCGCAACACAAAAAGTCGACACTCCTCCGCAACGGCGGACGCGACACCCAATCCAAATTTGTAACGCACCCGCAACGGCGGCACGATCAAACCGAATAAGAATCGAAAAAGCATATGCTACAGCGGCGCGATGAACGGCTAGGGGGATTGGGAGAAGACCCGCAACGGCGGGCTCGGCAAAGATTAGGATGACCCGGAAGCCGCCCGCAATGGCAGGACAGGACAGAGAAAAAGAAACCGGAAGCCGCCCGCAACGGTCGGGCAATCCAATGAAAAACCTCCCGATGCAAGAAAATTTTGAGCCAAGGCTTCAAAAGGTTTTGCAACACAACAAAGGGCTCGATTTTAGATGGAAATTCTTAAGCACTTAAACGATGAAAAATCAGTCAATTTACAGCATTCAAGTTTCGAAAAAGCGCTTCAACCTTCAGAAGCTAAAATCAAAGAGATGAAACCAAGAAAAGGAGGGCCCCAAATTTTCAGAATTTTGGGAAAATGTTGCAGGTGCAACACATACATTCATCATGAACAACATGCACACTATATTCTTTCACATAACAAAATATATATTTAATACATAATTAATATAGCTGCAAACACTTATACGAATTCAAGATGATTGGCAATTGGCTTCATGGTAGTCACACCCCACCCAACTGTAGGAAATTATGCTCATATATCTCCCAACATAATTACCACCCCAAGCTGAGACTCATGTACTCACTATCTAGACTACATCAGTTCTAGGATTCTCATAAATCTTACACGGCACTTGGGATAATTGGCTCACTACCAATTCCATGTCAAACAATGCAATTAATTCCTTTAGCTTCCTTCTGAAAACACAACAGTGTGGCACCACACACTGTTCACAATGCTCTGAATTCCACCAAGTTAATTGCATGCACCATTTGCCATTTCACTAGAGCAACCAGAGGCAAACAAGGACATGACTACAACTATAATTTGGCTCGTAGGTTCAAGTTTGAGCCATTAGGATTTCAACCAGCCCGACAACCACTGCATAATGGTCAAAATGGGAAGTTTGCTCAGGTTCCAGACATGGTTCACAGTTTAACCAACAAATTCAAATTCAATTTCTTCCTACACTTGACTTCTCTTTGAACTAAGTTTTTCCTTGGTTTCACTTCTCTGTGTTATTCTTCTTCCTTCTTCGTTCTCAGCTTCCCATTTTGCATTCTACATTTTTCCCCTTCTCTCCCCAAGTCCAACTCCACTTTTGCACGAAAAATCCCTTCTCCATGCAATATGTGTCAAAAACCACTAACCACCACTCAATCACCCTTAAGTTGGGTTTAAGGTTAATTACAAAGGTTTAGGATTACTAAAGGATATAAGGTCTTCCTTTAGGTACTCAAGGAGGTAAAAGGGTCATAACATAGCCCCCTGGACCATCTACAACCCCCTTATGATCTCACTAGTGAATACACAAATCCCTGATCTTCTAAGTGTTCGGCCTCAGCCATAACCTGTTATAGTTTTTATTATTGGTATTAATTAAAATAATATACAATGGGTTTCAACCCCTTGGGCACCCCTAGTCATTTAGTTACATTATACATCATCAGACCAAGGGTTCATGCTATGGGCGTTACAGCATGTACTCAGGGAGATTAATGAAATCGTAGACGTGGAATCCAACTCAACAGTTAAGTTGAAGGAACAACAGTTAAAGGCTAACACCTAGAATTTTGGGTGGGTCCCGATTCCCTAAGGCACTTGAAGGCAAGGATACATGGTATTTGTTGAGCATGTATGGTGTCATCAGTATCTTCACCAGTTTCGTGGTCCCACAAATGAGATTAAATGACAATAACTCTCGCATGAGGGAAACCCCCTCAATCGGCTAGGAAAATTTGAATACTCCTCAACAAAGGATGTGGCCGAATCCTTAGATGTACACTCTAGTATAGGATGAAATCATGAACCATCATGGGAAAAGGTGGATAGAAAGGTAGTTGAATTGGGTTGTATGACGACCTGTTGAATTTATTCCCGCTTTCCCTTGAAAGCCAACATTTGGTACACATACATGCAAAAGGTGATGGAGGACAAAAGGAAGATCATTTCCATGCCAAGGAATGAAGAATGTCGATGTTGAGGCACTTGTATTTGTTATTATCTCAGGAGAATGGAGGAAGAAAACAAGGAGAACAACAGGTTCATGAGATGAATTTCCAAAGAATTTAACAAGGATCTGGCCACGATGGAAATGCGCATGGAACAAGAAGAAGATACTAGGGAGCAGAAGATAGATGAGGTTAGACAAAGGAAGATGGATTTGGTTGAAGAATTGGCCTAGGTAAAAGCTGAAAATGTCAAAATGCAGGGAAAAATCAAAGCTCTAGAATCAAAATGTGTATGTCTACATAATCGTCTCTCCACTCTAGAAATGTGTCCCCATCTAGAGTTCGACAATTTCCTCAAGTCCAGCCTGCTATAGGAGGGGGATTCTAGGTTCATGCCATCTCATCACATTCAACTGAAGCTTGAACTCGAGGAGCAAGGAACAAAGGTTCCCATGTTCCACAACTGATAAGCATTTTTTCTCTATATTATAATTGCTAGGATAGTATGTTAGTTATAGTTATGAGTCTTTATTTTGGTTATGAAGTTATAGGTCATTATGTGTTTGTCCTGTCATAAAATCAACAAATTATGTAGAGGATGGAATGTTAAGAGCAACGCTCAAATTTGTAAGCAACAATATGTATATGTCAAGACTTTCAAAAACAATATCGAACAATATAAGGATGAATAAACAGTAAACAATCTTGAATTTTGGCCTTTAGGTAACCACTGTATCTCTGTTTCTTGGGGAATTTCAACAACCCTTTTCATAATATAAAAAAATTTAGCCGATTTGTATAAAAAAAATGTTTCGTATATATATATATATATATATTGTTAATGATGATGATGATAATTAACATCTAGTTTTTTTTAAAGTACCCACGGGGAATTTGAACTCATGGCCTTCCATTTACAACTTCTCATCTCAATTATTCATTACCATTGCTTTAAACCCCATGAGATATTAATTAACATCTACTTAACGTATACTAAAATTAGAAATAATTAAATAAGTTTGTTGTTAATAAATTTAGAAGTAATTAAAATGATAAGTTTATATGATGGATAAGATTCACACATAAAATGGAAAAATGGAAAAGTGATATTTTTTTTATTTTTATGTTTGAGATTTAAACTTTTGACTATTTAAACATGACATTGTTTAGGGGAAATTTTTAGTCCAAAATAATGCAACGGTGAAATGGTGAAGTCCTATTCGCCTGAGATCCATTTCCAAGTGCTTAAAAAATACTCCCTTGATGACCATAGGAATATCATGACATCGTGTTTCCCTAATTTTTAAGTCAATCACATTGATATCATTAGGTTGGAAGTTACGGTGCCTCACATGAAAATTTGGGAGGTAAAGAACTCGGAGCGGTATGGCACCATGGAATTCTATTGGCAGGGCATGACCATCTTGGTTGTACTTAGTGCATGGCAGTCTACTGGTAGGTCGTGACCGCCTTTTTTTAGGGGAGCAGGTTTGCTAACATCACCTATCTCTGGGTTTCCTCTTTGTGCACATGCTTGAATCCTTGTTGGTCGATGGAAGCTGCAGGAGAATCCTTTGGGGTGCTGTTGTAAAACCTTGACCAGGGTCATCGAGCTTGGAGGCCTTCTAGTAGGTCTTATCCTCCCTTTTCTTGGTAGCGGGTTTTATGCTGCCTCTGCACCCTAGGTTTTATTTTTGCTTTGTTTTTTTTACTAAGAATAGTGAACATGGAGTTTGCTCCCCTCCCAAGGGGAGCTTAGTACCAACCATAATCAAAAGCGGGAATATGGTTTTGACCTTCACTGTTTCATTTCTCCTTTTTTCACAGGTTTTTGGAACCGCGGGTTTTTGGGGTATGCTTTTGTCGACTGTCAGTGTGCTCCACTTGTCTCTGTCTTGCTTTTGTCTACTTTGTGGGTTGTCGATTTTATGGATTTCTTCAGTTTGTAGTTTCAAGGTTTTGAATGAGATTCTGGTGTTGGGTGTGATGGATGATCAATTTTCGAACTCCACTGTCCCTGAAAGTGTGCAGCAAACCTCGTCAGAGGATGGATTATGACCACCTTCTGTTACCATTTTTGGGGAGGTTCAACCCGACCGTACGCCACATTCGGGGGTTTTGATGGGTGACAAGGCTCATGTTCGCCGCAAGACCAAGGTATATAAGGTTTTGGAATCTAAGTGCCACTTTGTGTTAGGGTTGGATGTCACGATGGATCGTGTCAACTCATTGTGCCATAAATCCCTTGTTGGTCATCCTAAGTACCTGAAACTTACCCGTGAAGCTTTGGCTACATGGATGACATAACAATGGAAACCGTTGATCGACTATGTGTTGTCGGTGAGTTTATTGGTTGATGCGTGGTTTGTTTTCATTTTTCTTAAGGATGTGATATGATGAAGATTCATAGCCTCTTGTGGCCAATTGGGAAGGGGTCCCTGGTTTTGAGCCAATGGCATGTCCATCTTGTCACGTTGAGACAGTCGATTGTCAAGTGTCATGTTTGGGTGCTTTTACTAGCACTCCCTTTTCAGTTTTGGACCAGGAATACCCTTAATTCTATTACAAACTCCATTGGACGGTTTGTTGCGGCGAACGAAGAATCCTTTCGATCTTTTGATAAAAGGATGGCATTTGTGCTTATGGATATGGACATTTCTTTGGGTTTATCGACAGAGATGAATATCGTTTGGGGTCTAAATCCTTTATCTCAATGTCTTGACAATTGAAGGATTCATTTGCACTGCCATTTTTGTCAAGACATAGGGCATACAAAAGAAATGCCCTAGACTCTTCTGGGAAACTAGGAGCCCGTCTTCGACATCAGAGGATGAACTTGTGAAAGAAGCTCTACTTGTACCTTCGGTTTCACAACCGTTAATGGATGAACCAGGTATGTTTCTTTCTCAATCACCATTAAATTATGAGGGTTTGACTAAAGGGGAAGTCTGTTTCATTAATTCAATGGAGGATTTAGCTCTTAATAAGTCTTTGAATCCTTGTTTGTCTATTTTTTCCCCATCCTTTTGTGTACCTTTGAATGATTTAGGTGAGCCTTTGGTTGTGGCTCTGCCAGTTGAGGGGACGTCGGGTGCATGTTTTATTGACCAACCTGTACTATTTGGGGGGTATCCTGACTCTCTTTCTGTTGGGGTGACTTCTGGGGTTTTAAATTCTAAGCTTTTGATTAGCTCTAGTTTTCCTCCCCTTTCGGTTCGACATTCAGCTAATGCTCATGGTTGTGGTGAGGATCCAGTGGTATCAAGTAACCCTACATGGACGCTATCTTATAAATATGCCACTCTTAGAACCTCTCTAGCTATTTTCTCTGATAAACCTTCGGAGTCTCCTTCGGACATGCCCGTTTCATCTATTCGACATTTACATGTTACCATTCGTAGGGATAAGAAGGGTAAAAGACCTAGGGCGTCGATCGGGGAGGTTGGGGATGTGTCATTGATTTCTAGGTCTGGTTGTGTTCCATTAACCGCATTAAATATGCGGCCAGAGGGGGGTCTCCCTTTGCAGTTTGTTTTTCCTCTCGGGCGCTTAGAGCTATGAAACCCACTCTTCAGGTTCCTTAATGAAGCTTATGTCTTTTAACATTAGAGGGTTTGGAGGGTCACCCAAAATTAGGGCCCTCAAAGCTGTTCTTAATGCTGCTTCTCTTGATTTGGTCTTTTTGCAAGAGACTATGTGCTCTAGTGAGCATGTTGTCATATCCTTTACTAAGGTCAGACCGGGGTGGCACTTTTGTGCGATTGAGGCTAATGTTTTTTTAGGTGGCATTCTATCAAGTTTAAATCCTATAACGGTGAGGTTCAAAGCTTTCAAAACCTGTGTGGGCATCTTCATGGAGGATTTCTTCAAAGACTTTAATTTCCATGTTTCATGTATCAATTGTCATGACCCTTATATCAATAGAGAGGGGTTTTGGAACAGGGTGGAAGCTAGTGGTTTAATCTCTTGTCCTAACCTCACTTTGGCTGGTGACCTTAATTTCACTCTTTCAGAGGCAGAGGTTTGGGGATCTACTGGCCGATCGCATCTATTGGGGCCTTTTTTTACTCATTTTTTCAGAGGAATGAGCTCTTGGGCGTTGTTCCTAATAAAATATGTCCTACATGGCGTAATGGACATGCAGGGTTAGCATGGGTCTCTAAGCACCTAGATAGGGATTTTATTTCTGAATCATGGATCGCTACCGCTCCTGGACTATTCAGTCCTCTATCTCTGATCATATGTCGATTTGCCTACAAGTCGAAATGAAGTCGAGTGTTCAAAAGTTCCCATTTAATTTTAATCATTCATGGCTTAAGGAAGTGTATTTTCTGGATTTAGTGCAAAATACTTGACCCGCCCTTATTGTTGATTAGGGTTCAGATGCTATGTTTAACTTAAGCACCAAGCTCAAGCATTTGAAATCGGTGGTATCTGTTTGGGAAAAAGACAGGAAACTTCAGACTTCTAGGGAACTTGTTGATGTTGAACATCAAATTTAGTTTATCTTCCTCTAGGCTCATGCAGGGGTTCTCTCTCGGGAGGAACTTGACTCCATTATTGTTTTAGAGAACCAAAAAAATGTGATTTTTACTTAGGAGAGGGCTGCCTGGAGACTTAAAATCCGTGTTACTTGGCTTCATGAAGGGGACACAAATACAAAGTTTTTTCATTCTTATGCTAATTCGAGACATATTTCTAACTCGACTTGGGATCTGTAAGATGATCAGGGTCAGTGTTTTTGCTCTTAGGATGAGTTAAAGACTGCGGTCGTTAGTCATTTTTCCTCTCTTTGTAAGGACCCATGGTCTGCCTTGATTACAGACCAATTGAAGGTGTTAGGTATAACTCCCGATTCAATTACTCCAATGCAAATGCCTATATTTATACAAATTATATGACGGTTGATCTTCATCAACCTTTTCTCCTTCCTATGTGACTGTTCAGCTAACTATTTATCTATTTATTTACAATATTATAATCCTATCGGATTATATTCTAAAAATCCCCCTCTTAATCCGAAGGGGTGTTCGTAAGTCCGAGCATGTTTCTGAATCTTTGAAACTTTTCTCGTCCAAGCGCTTTGGTGAAGATGTCTGCAATTTGATCATTTGTGGAACAATGTCGAAGATGGACTGTCTTGGCCTCTACATGATGTCGAATCAAATGATACTTTGTGTTGATGTGTTTGGTTAGATCATGGAATCTAGGATTCTTAGCCAGCTTGATTGCAGAAGTATTGTCGGCCAACAATGGAGTGGAGTTCTCTTGTTTTTCTTGCAAATCTTCAAGTATCTTCCTGAGCCATTCGATTTCTTTCGTTGCTTCAGCTGCAGCCACATATTCTGCTTCTGTTGTTGAATCTGCTGGAACTGACTGTTTGCGTGATCTCCATGAAACAGCTGCTGATCCAAGACTCATAGTGTATCCAGAAGTTGATACTCCTGTCTCCTTATCGCCATCAAAATCTGAGTCTGAGTACCCAATAAGTTTGAAGTCATCCACTTTAGAGTACTTGAGTCCAACGTCTTGAGTCCCCTTCAACTA
>LPNX011217743.1:252410-297651 GCA_001517045.1 Pseudotsuga menziesii | reverse complement strand
ACAATCTTTTCTGAATGTCATGTGTGATGTTGCACCAGTATCAAGCAGCCAACAATATTTGTAAGATGAAAGAGAAGTCATTTCATTAAATCCAAGATTACAATCTGCAACACTACAAGAATCAGAAAATTTACTAGCATCTTGGTCATCTGCCTTCTGGTTATGCTTATCTTTGATGGAATCCCATGAAGCCCAACACTGATATGATGTGTGCCCAGTCTTTCCGCAACGCTTGCACTGGAAGTCTGATCTTTTGCTTCTGCCCCCTCTGCCTCTGAAATTTCTTCTTCTTCTGCCTCTCTCTTTGCCGCAATCTCCCTTGGAAGGGTCTTTGGATTGGTCTTTGCCGGTAAGGGCAGCACCAATACTAGATGCCAAAGAGTGCATCTTTACAACTGTTAGTGTAATTTACAATAATAAACTTGATATGACAAAGAGAAAAACAATAACCTTGCAGGTCTACAATCTCTGCCAAGGTGTACAATGCAACTTCAGGTTTTAAAGAGATACAATAATAGTATCGCAGCTTCAATTCGCAGCAATTTTAGGTAGAAGAAATTCAATACAAGGTCTTCCAAAAGGCAGCAATGCAAATGGTGAAACCAGCAAAAAGGATAACAACTTTCAATATATACTCAACTCCAAAACTGTAGCATATATTATTGGAATATAAATCCACACCTCACGCAGCATGTATTATTTCAATGTACTCAGCTCCACAACTCAGTGATATCAATCACCAGAGGAATTAGGGCACAAATTAGGGTTTTCGTGCACTTCAAATGGTCACAGGCAATACATAAAAATATTGTGCAGCTCTTCAATGCAGCATGTAAACTCAATATATACCTCAAATTATAAAGCTGGTCTCACTTGCTTACAACGCTCCCACATAAAACTAGGTCAAACTATATAGTAGCTGTGTGATATTCACACAATATTCACATAAAAACTCAGCACACGGGCTCGCAGGCTCATGCAGGCCTTCAGTTCATTCCTCACAGTCCACGCAGTCTCTTCACGCTGTCTCTTCAGCACATTCCCACACAGTCTCTTCAGTTCAATTTTCAGCAAGTATTATATATCAGCAGCAGTGTTCAGCTCGCAGCATTAAAATGATATACGTGTGCACATATTATAGTTTATACAAAAAATCAAACCATGGAAAAAACTCCAGCGTCCATAATCTATAGTTACAGGCTTCTTTTATCCAACGCAAACTTGATCTACAACCCAGCACCAGGAAGTCTCCAGGTCGCAGCAACAATTCTTAGCAGTCAGCATATATATATATATTGAAACTCACTGGCTTCTTCGAAACGCAGGCAGCTCCACGGTGCTCAGGCTACACGCAGGCTCTTCTCCATGCAGCATTCCAACGCGGGTTCTTCACTCAGGCTGAGAACTCACATCTATCAACTTCTCCCTGAAGAGCACTTTTCTTTCAGCGGTCTGGACCTCAAGCAAGATTGAAAGAAACGGCCTCACAAGATGCAGCAATCTTCAACGGAATTACATCAACGCTTGTAAGTATATGCCAGTCACAATATCAATGCATATATGAGATATTCATTTTCTATTCCACGAGGTGGAGGAGATATACTCAACGCAATCTCCACGCTGGTAATAACTCCACGCAGGTGTAAAATGGGTGGATACCATACAGTTACATAGTTACACAACCTACACGTTGGTAATATTTTAAGCTTCGACATGGCAGGCACACCCTTCACGATGGCAGTCACTTTATTAGGTCGAAACAGGATTAGGGTTTATGTGGTCTTTCAACGCATCAATGTGCAGTTGATAAGGCGCATCAATATGCAGTCTCTCAACGCAATAATATTATAATAATACTACTACTTCTATGCTGCTGCAGCAACATCCAGAGCCCAGAGATCGCCGAAGCTCCAAACTCTGGTTCTAAGACAAGGGGGCGTGAAAGAAAACCCTAATAAACAGTAATTGGCATATACAAAAATATACAAACTCCTCATAACGCAGTGGTGAGATATCAGTTAAACATAGTCTCAAACTTCAGCACATTCTCCAACAATATGGACTGGCACAGATCGTAGTCTCTTAGGGTTAGGTATACATAAAAAATTATGAGCAGAAGACGCACATAATGAATGCGCGCAGGGGCAGACTGGCAGGCAGTCTAGCAGCCAGGAGGGCGCAGAATTGCAGAATGCCAGAACAACATGCAGCAGGCAGGAGTTATGGCAGACAACCCTGCTCTGATACCACTTGTTAATTATAACTCTCGATTCAATTACTCCAATGCAAATGCCTATATTTATACAAATTCTATGACGGTTGATCTTCATCAAGCTTTTCTCCTTCCTACGTGACTGTTCAGCTAACTATTTATCTATTTATTTACAATATTATAATCCTGTCGGATTATATTCTAACAGAAGGTTATCCAACACTATCCATCTTTATTCTCTCAAGAGGAAGTAGTGGATATCGAAAGACCAATGATAAGGCAGAAATTGAAGGCATTCTAAAAGGATTTCCTAAAGATAAGAGTCTTGGCCCCAATGGCTGGACCATCAGGTTTTTCTTGTTTTTTTATTATTTAGTGGTGGATGATCTACTGGATGTTGTTGAGCAATCTAGAATTGAGGGTTTTTTTTTGAAAGCTTTAAATGCCACTTTTCTTACTCTTATTTATAAAGGTGATAAGCATGTTACCTTTGCAAAATTTTGACCGATATCTCTTTGTAATCTTGTCTACAAGGTTATCTTTAAGGTGATTGTGAACTGGATTAAACCAAAGTTGGATGAGCTTTTATCAAAAGAGCAATTCGGTTTCTTAGGCAAACTTTATTTTTATTTTTTTCCTTGGAAAAAAAGCATAATTTTATTTCATCTTTCGAGTAACAAAATTACAGTTTTCAGATACACATCTTAGTGCATTCAAAGAAGTAACCAATAGGTGTCCCAGATATAAAAACAATAAACAACTGATACCAGGATGAGAGAACAATCCTGAGCAGACAACCATGGTCTCAAAAGATCAGAAGAGCCCAAAAAGTCCCAAAAGTGTACCAAAAAACAGTAGCATATAATGTCGTACAGTAAGCGTTGAGATACAGAGCTAAAAAATAAAGTAACAGTTGCAATATGTACAAAACCACTGCTAGAGGATCAATGAGGAGCCCCCCCATCGATAAAGATCCTATGATAGTAATTATGTTTAGTATCATCAAGTTTCTCCCAAATCTTCCACTGTCCTTCCATCAATAGAAGGCCCTCCTTTGAGGCCAGGTCCGCCTCGCTGTTATTCTCCCTGTAGACATGGCTACAAGAGAATGAATCAAGAGAACCAATAATCTCAGCAATAGAAATGAGAATTTTTTCCAATCTCAAGTGTCTGCACACCTGAGTCTTTTTTACCCAATTGATGACATTCATAGAATCACCAAAACAAACCAGAGTACAACACCCTTTCTCTGCTGCAAAAATGAGTAACAGTTTTAAGCTGAGTAGCTCAGCATAGTTATTGTTGCCTTCACCTAAACCCATCACGATCTTAAAACTATGACCTTCCCTAAGAAACAGAATAGCACCCCCTCCACATCGATTTTCTTGAGCTGCCCCATCGAAAAACGCCTAAGGTACACCCTGATCGATTTCGACCTCTAATGTCTGCCTCTGTTGTCTAGCTCTAATATGATGTGGAAAAGCTTCCATAATCCCATAGGTCAGTGAGGCAGTAATATCAGGAGTGCAACATTTATCAGAGAAAATTAAGTTGTTGTGGGCTAACCAAATACCCCGAATGACAAGGAGAGGAAGAGTATTCAAGGAGCCATTTGGACAGGTTCGTCTCCACTGTTCCCAATCCAGTAAGATGGTATCCCCCCTCCAAACACAGTTTATGCCAAAGTGTTTTGTGCATTCCTTCCAGACCGCTAAGGTGTATGGGCAATGGAGAAAGATGTGTATGACATATTCAGATTCCCCTTTACACAGTGAACACCAACCCGGACCCTGGAAACTTCTCTTTTGCAAATTCTCCTAGGTCGAGGCTTTATTCTCAAGAATACACCACATCAAGAGTTTGTTTTTGGGTGGACATTTGATTTTCCATAGAGTTTTCCACCACCAGACCACCTCACGGTCCAATCCCATTCCACTCAGAACGGTATATCCTGACTTCGGAGTATAATTCCCTGTTGGTGCAAAGTTCCAAATTAATATATCCTCCCGATCTCTCAAAAGAATATGATCTTTGGTGAGCGATCTGATATACTCCTCCAGATCCCTGGTGGAATGTGCATCCAACCCCAGATCCTTGGCTCGGATCCAAGATTGTCCCCAGCGGACCATTTGTATTGGAGCCGCTAGCTGGTGTAGGTGATAATAGCTTGCCTCCCTCAATGCCTGAATGGTGTCTTCCATAAGAAGATGTTGTTGTAGACATCCAGCCCAAGGATCTTCCCCAATGCGAATCATTCTCCCATTACCTACACTCCAAGCCAATCCACCACCAATGACATGAAAGGATTTAATCACAGCTTTCCAAAAGATGGATCCCCCAACATGAGATTTATCAAGTGCGTGGATCTAGTCCTCCAGCGAGAGAGGCTCAATATATTTGTCAATCATTACAGAGGTCCAAAGATTGTCCATCTGTAAAATCCTCCAACTCCCTTTAGTCGCCAAAGATTTTGCAAAGAGGAAATTTTTTTTGAGCCCCGAGTCCCCAAAGCCTTTAAGAACAACAATCTTTTCCCACCTGACCCATGGTGTCACCAGAGCCTCCTGTTTCCCGCTCCATAGAAAACGAAAGCAAATGCGGCAAGCCTTCTCGAGTATACCCTTGGGGATCTAGGCCAAAGTCATCTAGTACATCGAGATAGCCTCTGGAACAGATTTGACCAGAACAAGCCTGCCAGCCCTCGACATCCAGCGATGACACCACAGTTTGAGTTACTTGTCCAGTTTTTCCAGCAGCCAGGCCCAGTCCTGCTTTCGATAGTCGTTAGGTTTTATAAAGAACCCCAGATAGTGTATACCCTCTTCAAAAGCTGTTGTATGAAAAGGGAAAAGTTCTGATAAGACCCTTTCTTCCTCCCTGGATAAGAGATAGGGGATGACCGTGGATTTACCAACGTTAATGTCCATGCCTATTGCTTTAGAGAAGAGCTTGAGAATATCATCTAAAGCACATAAATCCGTAACTGAGCCCGAACAAAAGATCAAGTTGTCATCAACAAAGAGAAAATGTGAGATGTGGAGGTTCTGTGCAAGTTGTAGTGCAGTGAAATTGCCCAACCTTATTGCCTCCTTAAGTGCACGGGTAAGACCCTCAGCCACCAAAAGGAATAAAAGAGGTGACAGTGGGTAGCCTTGTCGAAGCCCATGCTCCGCATGGAAGAATGGTGAGGCCACACCATTGATCAGAACCGAAAAGGAGACAGTGGTGATACAGCTCAGAATCCATCTGATAAACGCAATATCAAAACCCAGGTGCGTTAAAAGCAAATGAAGATAGAGCCAGCTTACCTTGTCAAATGCCTTTGCCAGGTCAATTTTAAAAATGGCTCCTTTTATATTTTTTACTTTCATACTATGTAATCCTTCCTGGGCCACCCCAATAGCTTCATGAATCAATTTTCCTTCCAAGAAGCCAAATTGTTCCAATGAAATATGTTCCGAAAGAATCTGCTTGAATTTACTGGCAATCACTTTCGAGACCACCTTATAGATGCAATTACACAGAGAGATAGGTCTGAATTCATTTAGTGTTAGAGGATTATCCACTTTTGGGGATAAGAGCAAAGAAATTAGAGTTCAAGCAAGTCGGGATCCTGTTAATCCAAAAATCCCCCACATAGCTCTGAATGGCCTACACCACCCAAGGATACCATCTCACAACACTCATTTCACTCCATAAGACCTTCCATTTGACCCCCACACTTCCAAAAGAGCCCAAGGATGAAGAAAAGGGCTAAAACCCCCAAAAAGGAGCCCAAAATAGCCCCCTAGGAGCTAAAGCCCTCAAAAAGGGGCTAAAACCCTAAAAGGGGCTAAAGGCCCAAAAAACGGGCTAAAGCCCTGACCAAGGGCTTAAAACCCTAAAATCCCTTGGAAAAACTATAAAAGGAGGGTGGAGGGTCACTCTCAAAACACTCTTCACTTGCCTATTGTTATGCTGCCCATGGATGCTTTGAGACCTCTTGCTCTCAAACCACCCACTCTCCCTCTTCTCCTTCTCCATCTCATCAAGCCATTGCTTCCCAACCAAGAGAGAGGTGCTCGCATGAGCTAGGGCATGGTGGCCCATTTCCACCTAAGTGAGGTATAATTTATTTTTCATGGTTGTTTATTTGTTTTACTTTCTAACCCTCATTTCTATTTGCAGGTTTTTCATTGACATTGTTTGCAGGTTTGCCATTGTAGTAGCTTAGGTTGTTTGTAGGTTTCAAGGAGGCGGAACCCTAACCCATTTTCTGCAGAGGGGTTCACAAGGGCTTCATTTCTCCATTTATTTTTTGTTATTAGTTCTTAGATATAGTTTACAGTAGCTACCATTTGCTTACTCTTGTTTAGATTAGCTTAGTTTAATTCGCTGCTCTGTTTATGTCATATTTTCATTCCATTTTTTTATTGTTTTCTAAGAGTTGGAACCTACCCTTCTACCCTATAGGCACAAGGGAGCCATTTCTACTTCTATAGTGAGGAGAAATTCTCACTACAGCTTTGGCGACTTTGCTGGGTCGATCCCACAGGATCCCTGGGCCAAAAATTTCAAGTTTTCAAGCTTTTTTCAGTTTTTACCCTAATTTCCAGAAATCTTATGTTAGATCTGTTTAAATCTGCTTTATTTCTTGTTTTAGTCAGTGCTGAAGCCTCTGCTAGGTCGAGCCAAGTCAGACTAACCCCAGTACCAGTTACTATCGGCCAGATCTGACCCTGCATCACCAAAAAAAACCCTTTCCGAAGCAGGGTGCTCTTATCGGGGGAAAAGGTGAGACTGGGGCGCTCTTAATTGGCCAACAGGTGCGCCCAGGGTGCACTTAATCCTCATAAAGGTACGACTTCAGCCCAGAAGCTCAGGTTGTGGTTGTTTTCGCATTATGTGCAACCCCCTCACTCATTTTTGGAAAAATCTCGCGGCCCCCTCACGGGATTTGGTCAGAAATGTGCAGCCCGTATCACAAAAGTTGTATTTAAGTTTAATTAACAGTAATTTTCAGTTTCAGAGGACTATTAGTGCAGCCCAGCCGCCTCTGTCCACCATTGCAGGTCTGTTTCAATTCCAGTTTTTATTTTCTGCAAATTAGTCCATGAACAATGTGTATATGCTAAATCAATCATTAAGGCTTAATAAAATGAACTAGTCTAACTAAAATTAACTTAAAAATAACCATCTTGCTGCCCCCTTCCTCCTCTACCCAGTCATCACCCTCCGGGGTATTCTGGGATACGACAAAGGGTAAGCTCATATAGATCTAGGCACTCCATGGTATTTTTCCCAAACCACTAAAACCAGGTGACCTGGAAGGTAGAGGGGGTAGAGAAGGAGGGCTTCTCATGGCGCTAAGCGTCCTCCCTGTTGACCAACCTAGCACTTGGGAGGTGACCTAAGGATCTACGGATGGGCTTAATCCCATTGTGTTGAGAGCCCAACACCTTCTCTTGGTTGAAGAAGAATATCACTGAGAGGTAGACATTTAGTTAGGCCAACAATTCAGGGTTAATCACCATACTTGCTTACAAATTTTTGTTTATGTTTGCATACAAAACCATGATATGAGCTCTACCATGAATTAATAAACCATATTGTAAACCAAATACCAGAACAAACAAGCAAACCAACACACCATACCAAATAATTAACCCAACTCAGTTCATGACGCTGAGTAAGCCTTAAAATTGACCAAATTTACACTAAGTTCGATCAATTCTGTAGTCTTTGAGGACATAAGTCCCTCACTGCTTCAACTGTGGGAAGTATTTGGGCTTTGCCCAGAAACTCATGGTGAGGAGTACCACAGGAACCCCAAAGTAGCTGGCCGCTGAGAGAAATTGCCAAGCATTGTCTTCTTGCAGTCTTGGTGGCCGAGAGACCACCTTTAGGCAATAGGAAGCCATTGAAACCGGGGTCCAAATCTCATACCCACCAGTTTCATACACAAAAGCGAACATAATTGATCCTCCACGATCTTCCCCATGCCTGATAGGCAAACCACCACCATTTGGAACACTTGATCGACACTGTCGAATCCGCTCTTAGCGATCTCCCACACCGTCAGAGGTCCACAAAGCCTCTGATTCTGATTCAAATCAATATCAATCTGAACCATACCTCCACACCACACCATCAAGCCCCGTGGCTAGTGGAAACCTGGATCCATTTTTCGGCCTAACCTTAGCAAGTGGACCCATGTCCACATCACAACTTGTCACCCACAACTTGGCAAGCAGTCCAAGCACAGTCATGTAGACTGTCATTAGCCAATTGCCACCACCAATAATGACTACCCAAGTTGGCCTAGTTGTAACACATGGGGGCAATGTCCACACACATTGTCCCCCTTGCCACACAGGGGGGCAGTGCACCGACCACCCACATTGCCCCTACCGCCATACATGGGGGCAATGCCCCCGCTACCCATACCATCCCACCCACAACACTTGGGGGCATTGGCCCATCCGCCATGGTGCCACCACAAGCACCCCCAGCCATGCAGATGCATTATGCACCTGCAAACCCCACCCCCATTGTAGCCCCATCCCACATCAATTTGGGGTCAAATTTTCCCTTCATGGATCGTCTGAACTTGCCTGAATTAGCTAGATTAATGAATGATCCCATCCATGAACAAGCTTTCTGGCCACCCATGCCAACTAAGCTGCCATCAGACATCCCAAAGTTTGAAGGCAAAGCTGAGGAATGTCCCCAAAATCATATAATGACATTCCATCTATGGTGCTCATCTAACAGCATCGTAGAAGACTCCATCAGGCTGAGGTTGTTCCAACGCACCCTTACAGGTGCCACGACCAAATGGTACATTGAGCTACCACAAGCCAAGTACCTCGACTTCAACTCCCTAGCCTTCATGTTCCTACAATATTTCCAACTCCCTGTCAGATATGACGAGGGGGTGGAGATCATGCTATCTTGTCGCCAAAACACCGCCACTCACATCAAGATCATATCCATGGGTGGCGATGGCGCCGTAGCTTGTGTAAGATCCAACTTGATGACAGGATCTTCTTGGATTGGTTCCTCAAGACTTTGCTCCCGCCCATCGCAAAGGATGTCACATCTTAACGTCCCCAATCTGAAGACGAGGCCATACTGAAGGCCCAATAATTTGACCTCATCTATGCCCAGTCGAGATACTTGTATATTGTCATTCCAGACGCTCCCCGTCCGAGTACCTCCTATCGTGATGCACCGGGGGCATCCCACGTAGCGGACGACATCATAGGGTCAATCTCCCAACAACCACAGCCTCGACCGACACCACCTGTCGTTACACCCCAACCAAGCAACACGACTAATGCTGCTTATCAAGACCAAGCTCCGGACTATGCTAGAATGATGTCCCAGTCCAGAGCAACAACCTCTTATGCACAACCTGTGCCACCGCAGCAGGCTCAGGCCATGGCTTGGCCAACACAATAGTATATGGGGCAAATGACCACATTCGTGGCACCACCACCCCCACAAATATACTATGCACCACCAGTGGAACAAGTTCAATCCCCTGCCCCCGCTTCACCCGCTTCGTTGGGACAAATGTTCGCACAACAAAACCGTCCCAACCAGCCTGCCCCCAACAATCAATAAGGGAAAGCTAGAAACAACCGCCCGCGCAACCAAGGCAATAACCAACCGCAAGGAGGCGGTCAGCAACCAAACCCTCCCAATAATGTTGCGGCTAACCAGCCAGCCCAGAACCCCCCACGACAAAATCTACCAAGACACAAAGCACCGCTGCACCCAAACAACAACCGCAGCCACAGCCCCAACCACAACCACAACATCGTCCGCAGCTGCAACTCTAACAACGGCCACAACATCACCCGCAGCAGCAACATTACGCGCAGCCGCAACCACAACCTCACCCCCACATGCAACCAGTTGGGAGTTATGTGGGCTCATCTCCAGTCCATACAATTCCCTTCCTCTTTCCCCCACCTGGTGTCATGAGCAAGCCAGTCATGGCCACCTTAAGCCTACCCAACTTTACGTTGCAGATCCCGGTGTGGTATCTAGATCCACCAGCTCAACCAACAATACCCCAGGTTGTGTTAACTCCAGTGCAACCTATTACAGTTGAGTCTCACCCCCCACTCGGTCCGCATAAGCCAACCGCTGCACCCGCACCTGCACCGCCCCAAACCAAAAGGGCTAGGGGAAAGAACACCAAAGCCACCGCAGAACCACGACAAGTCCCACCTTGTGCCGTCTGCGAACAACAGGGCCATCCAACTCAAAATTGTCCTAAAATCCCAGTGATCCATGCACATCTGGATGCCATGGATACGAATGAAAACATTCCTGTGGTTGAACTCCCCACCGCGCCACTAGTCAAGAACAAGGCATTGAGGACAAACCATGCTTGCGCCCTTTGCAGCTTGTATGGACATTACTCCCACCATTGCCAAGACCTACCTTAATTTTGAATGGCTCTTGCTGACCTCCGTCACCATTCCCTTGAGTCTGAGATCACCTTGATCGAAGAAGTTCACCCACCACCACCTCCTTCGTTTGACACCATGTCCATTTACATGATGTCTAGTTCCCCTAACCAGCTCATCCCCATCTCCAACGACGGTCCATCAAACCTGTCTCCTCGTTGCTTCAGCAACGATGAGGAGATACTTGAAGCTCTGACCGCCCTGGAATGCCCATGGGACGACATGCACCATCGCTCGTTCTTCCTCTCGAAAGAGCTTGTGTCGCAGTCTAACCAGTTTTCCATGGAAACCAAAGATTTCATCCATGGGAAGGTTGACTGGTTCAAAGACCCAATCCCAGCACTCGATGCCTTCGAAGAAGGGAACATGGCAAACATTTCACCAACAATTAAAATCGACATCTCAACCAACTCTGAGATCGTTGAAGAAATCATGCTGGGGGCATCTTGCTCCCCAGAAGAAGTCGATGCCTACACCGCTCTCTTCCAAGAATTCTGTGACATCTTCGCCTGGTCATACACTGAAATGCCCGGCTTAGATCCATCCATCGTGGAACACCACATCGACACATGGCCTGATGTGGCACCCATTCGTTAAAAGCAACGGCCCATCCATCCATCCAAAGTGGCTGCGGTGAAAGCCGAGATAGAGAAGCTACGCACAGCCGGCTTCATTTATCCCATTGCATACACAACTTGGGTTTCTAATCCTATTCTTGTGAATAAAAAACAGGGTACCATTTGCGTTTGCACAAACTTCCATGATCTTAATGGGGCATGTCCCAAAGACAACTTCCCCACCCCGTTCATCGACCAGATCATCGATGCATGCATCGGACATGAGGCCTTCTCCTTCATGGATGGATTTTTCGGCTACAACCAAATACAAATCTGGAAAGAAGACCGTTACAAAATGACATTCACGACTCCATGGGTCACATTCGCCTACTGAGTCATGCCCTTTGGCCTCAAAAATGCTGGAGCCACCTTCCAGCACGCCATGACATATTGTTTCCATGATTTAATTCACATCATCTTAGTCTACTTAGACGATCTCACCGCTCGATCACGAAAACAAGCACAACACATAGACAACTTGCGGTAATTCTTTTTACGTTGCCACAAGTACAACATCCGCCTAAACCCCCTCATGTGCTTTTTCTGTGTCCCAGCAGACCGTTTACTCAGATTTATCGTCTCCCACAAAGGGATAACGGTAGATCCCCTCAAAGTTCAGGCCATCCTTGATCTTCCTCCCCCAAGAACTTGGCACCAACTGCAAAGCCTACAAGGCAAGGCCAACTTCCTTCACCACTTTGTGCCAGGGTATGCAATAAAATCCTATGGATTCATCCGCCCGCTCCGCACAAAAATCCCCTTTGTTTGGGATCAGCAAGCACAAGAATTGTTCGAGGCACTCAAACAAGCCGTGGCTTCTGCACCATTACTCTCACCACCATATTTCACTCGATACTTCATCCTTTATGTGTCAACCTCAGAAAATGCCATTGCTAGAGTCTTGGTCCAAGAAGATGATGCTCGCCATGAGCACGTAATTTACTACATTAGTCAGAAGCTAACAGGACCCCCATTATGATATTCATCCGAGGAGAAATTAGCCCTTGCCGTCGTCTTCTTGGCTCAAAAATTGCGCCACTACATCATTGCCAACCATATTCGTGTAGTGGCTGATTCAAACCCAATGCGGTACCTCTTAAGCCGCCGCCTTCTACAAGGTTGAGCAGCCAAGTGGGTAGTTGTCCTCCAAGAGTTTGACCTAGAGTTTGTGTCTCCAAAAAGCACGAAGGCACTCACACTGGCCACACTCATGACCGATCTGCCAGCATTAACCGCATCATCCCCCCCCAAAGATGATCTCCCTGACGACTTCCTATTCGTCATATCTACTGACGACCCATGGTATGGAGACATCCTTCTCTATTTACGAACGCAAAAGTTCCCAGCGCACTTCAACCGTGAGGATAGGCGACGCATCTGACATCAAGCCATTCGCCACTTGCTAATTAGAGATGTTCTCTATCGCCAAGGCATTGATACCACCCTACGCCATTTCCTCACTCGTGACAAGGCAGAGACCATCCTTAACGACAGTCATAGCGGAGCCTGTGGTGGCCACTTTTCAGGCCTAGCAACCGCCCAAAAGATTCTATGTGCCGGCTATTTCTGGCCCTCCATCTTTGCTGATTGCATAGAGGTAGTAAAACATTGTCGTAGCTTTTAGCTTTTTTCCCCAAAGGAAAGAACTCCCCCCGCACCATTACACCCCGTATTCATAGTTGGCCCCTTTTTCAAATGGGTAATCGACTTCATGACAATCAACCCCATTTCAGCTAATGGTCACAAATACATCATCGTGGCAGTTGATTACTTCACCAAGTGGCCCGAAGCCTTGCCCACATTCGATTGCAAAGCTGAAACCGCATCACATTTCTTCTTCAACCATGTTATTACACGGTTTGGCGTCCCCAAACAATTAGTCTTAGACCATGGGGCACACTTCCAAGACGTCGTATGGGCTGAATTATCAACCATGTTGAAATTCGAACACCAGTACTCCTCTTCCTACTACCCTCAAGGCAATGGCCAAGCTGAAGCAGTCAACAAAATCATCAAAACAATGCTCCAATGGATGGTAGGAAATCACAAAACTAACTGGCATCACATGTTATTCTCATCCCTATGGGCTTATCGCACATCCACAAAAATCGCAATCGTTTTCACCCTTTTCCACCTAGTACATGGCGTTACTCCAACGGATGGTAGGAAATCACAAAACTAACTGGCATCACATGCTATTCTCAGCCCTATGGGATTATCGCACATCCACAAAAACCGCAATCGGTTTCACCCCTTTCCGCCTAGTACATGGCGTTGAATCAGTGCTCCCTATAGAGTGCCAAATCCCATCTCTCTGCCTTGCGGTGGAACTCCTTCCTGATACTTCACCTTTAGAAGAACGGCTCCTCCAACTCAAGCAAACCATAGAAGACCGTCGAGCTTCCCTCCAAGCCATCGAAGTAGCAAAAACACAATCAAAGATCCAATATGACTCCCATGTCCACCCTCGCACCTTTAGTGAAGGTGCCTTTAGTGAAGGTGATATGGTTCTAGTCTACGACCAACCCAACGATAAATTGGGAAAAGGCAAGTTCAAATCAATGTGGTATGGCCCATACGTCGTCCACCGTTGCCTCGGAAAAGGGGCATACACCCTCATAGACTCTGATGGACAACTCTTGGAGAACCCCCGCAATGGGCTCTACCTCAAGAAATTTTACGCTTAACATCACCAATGAGTCACTTCATTTTTTTTCTTGTTTTTCAATGTTCTTCAGCAAAAATCAAAGGCAGCACCATCAGCTACTAGTCAAAAGTCACCTGGAACCTGTTCGAGACATCTCTCACACCTCCGGGATCAAATTTCCATTTCCTTATGAGACCATTGTCTCATGCTTAATAAGTCAATTTTGGGACCATCTCCCACAAGTCACCTCGACTCACGAGCCATAACATGACGATGCGAGTGTCTACAGACTGGTACTCGTATCACACTTCCTGACCGCTACTCATAAAAGTTGTCGGGTCGCTGCCCGTTAAGGATTGTACTATAATTTTACTTTTTGTATTTATAATTGTCTTTTTTCACCGCACCTTACGCGGGCATCTGGACCATCGTCCACAAAACCCTTTGTTTTTCTTCCATGTATTTGACATAGAAGTGTCCTCTGGCCGCCGCCCGTTAAGGACTGTAATTTTAGCTTTTATTTTGTATTTTTAACACATAAATTGTCTTTTCTTTTCATTGTACCTTACGCAGACCTCTAGACCACTGTCCACAAAACGATTTCTTTTCTTGCACGTATTTGGCATATAAGTGCCCCCAGACTTGCACTCACATCACATGTATTCAAGTTCGTCCACCGCAACACACACACACACGCTGTCCTGACCTCTGTCCGAGAGCCACCTCGGTTTACGTGCCTTTGCTGCACCATCTCGTAAATCTCTGCCGCAATCTATTGCACGCATGTATTGGTATGTTTGAGAGCCTTCTGCTCCATCCATACTACGTGGATGACCTGTGGACCTCTGTCCACCGTCCCGACATGGGGGCACCGCTCGTGCCATCGCAGTCAGTTGACCACGTTGGAGTTTCGTTTAAGCTCTTTTTTGACTCCTTAAAACAATGAAAAGATCGCCGAGCGCAACTGCTTCCTTTCCCGTTCGCTACTGTCACGTCCCCATCCCTCAGACCGGCGAGGAGGACGCGACGAAGACCACATACATCCGGGCAAATAGCCCCATGAACATATACACTCGTCAAATGCTGAAAATCGAAAGCTTAAACACCATGCATAATAGGATGCACCATCCATCATTTTACATGCACAAATCCTCAAACATATAGCGGAAGTAAGCACACACATTCCAGCATTTACACGTTCAATTACAGAACTCAAACATACAGGAATGCCAAGCATACAAGCATACACAGATGCATTTATCTTCAAGCATACAACGGAAGCAAACATACAGTCCATAACTTAGCATTCAGCATGTTCATCATAACTCATTACACACCATTATAATTGCAGAGACAAAAGAACAGGAGCACTTATCTTTTGATGAAGAGTTTACCCGCAACCAGCTACGTCGCTGCAACGTTCCACCCAACCATAGGCCAGCTTGCTCATCAATCTCTAAGCAACGCTGCCACCCCCGAGCTGGGCATGATTCCTCCGGAATAAGGGTCAATTGCAGGCTTGCACATAGCCAAGGGGACACAATCAGCAGGCAAACACCGTTGGGTTTAACAGGCTGTCAACAAATCAACCAAGCCAACACAGCCCAAGGGGACAACCACTGCATGCCAGCAGCCAAAACAATCCCTTCACAGCCCTATGCAGAAGGTAAAGACAACCAAGGATGATCCCAAACGAAAGGTGAGACACAGCTTCAGCCTACAAGGAAACTCAGATTTGTTCTTGGCCCTAACGTGGCCAAAACAACTCAGCTGCAACCCAAACCCAGGCTACTTCAACAGCCACAAACACACAATTAACGATAGCAGCAATCCACAATCCCAAAATAGGGAAACTCAGCCAACGGATTGGCAATCCACAGTGGCCCAAAACGAATTTGGACACCGCAGCCAACAAAGCATGCGGGGAAGACAACAGTCCCAAAAAGAAAAGCAGTGGGCACGGCTCACCACATGGGAAAATGACTCCAACGGTCTGAGCGTGAGGAAAAACTTGCACCCAATAGCAAAACACGGGGAAAAACATACTCGACCTCTGCGTGAGGATTTCAGCCTGCGCGTGAGGGGAAAGAGCCTCGCCTATGCGCGCAAATCCATAGACCAACGATCAGCATGAGAGTCAACAGCAGAACGCTCGGCATGGGGAGGATGAACCCACAGGGTGAGAATGGAGTCGTGGGTGGTGTGTGGGTGTGGGTAAGGGACTGACAGTCCTACCACCCCACTCCCAAAGGAAATTACTGCCCTCAACCACTCAGCCATCACTCCTCAACCACCAGCTGAAGCATTAAAAGAGGTTGACAAGGTTGGATGAGACCAGAAAAGGTGGCAAACAAACAAAGGTGGCAAAACATGGGTTTTTCCCTCATATACTAAGGTTTGACATCCCCCACCCCTTATCCTTTGGAGGCATGCCCTTTTCATTCAACGTTGCACTGCCGTAGCTGGTTGTGGTTTATTTTATTTGATGTGCATATTTACATGATGTCACATTATAAGGTGCCAGATAGCACGACATACCATCGGCAATTATCCCCATTGCCGAAACACACATGCAACCAAATCGATGGTGAGGCTTTTTCCTTGAGCTCCTCACCACGATTAATTACAATATATACATCATGTAAATGGGGTCAAAACCGAGGACGCGACATTCCCCTCCACCTTAGAATAACACCGTTCTCGGTGTTTCATTACATATATACAATACATATACAATTGCACATCGAAATTTCAAAATTGCAGATATGTCCCACGTTCGATCATTTACTTTGAACGTTCAAGACCAAGCTCCTCGGCTTCCATGGACTTTTCCTGCTGGTTTACAGCTTCCTGCTGATCCCGAAGTCTAGGAACTTTGCGGCTGTTGCCTTCATCATGTTCCCTTATTGAACAGTCCCGGCGTAAATGATGTCCTCCGCATCTCCAGCATCTCACTGGCTGCTTCATCTTTACCTGCTCAATTTCCTTTGAGTCTTCATGCTTGGACCGTTTCTTATCAGGTCGCCTGGACAATTGTCCCACTGTCGATCCGCCTTCCTTTCCTTTGTCGATTGCTCCCAGAAGGCTTTTCACCTCCCTTTGCAACCCAATAGAGTCTTGCAAAATCTGGTGGTTCATTTCACTCTGCCTTTTCTGTATCTTGAGCATCTCCCCAAGGTTCTCTTTGGTCTTGGCAATCACTTGAAGGAGACTTCCAGCTAAGTCCAACAACTTTTGATCTGCTGCCATAATCAATGTGCACCACCTGGTTTCAATTTTCTCACCTATGAAATGCACCATTGAAATTATATCAGACCAAGCATAATATAGACATTAAAATCAGTCAATTAATTTCCCCATTTGGCATGACAGTCTGAGTCCCATCAATGAGGCTTTCATATCTTTCATGCCTTCCCAACAGGCGCATGAGCTCATTCATGTCCATTCCTGGGCAGGGAATTAACTATTCCAGCATTCAAAATTTACTTTAAGCAAATACACACACATTTCATTTCAATCATACATGCATTAAACAATCCTTTGTTTTCACAATGCATAAATGTATATGTATATATATATAATCAAAAGGCAAGAGAGAGAAGTAAGAGTTTTTCCCCTCTTTATTTTGTTCCATCCTGGAACCCACACCATCGCAGTGGCTTTTCATGCTCTCAGCCTCTCTCACTTCACAGTGAATGCTGGACCAATCCTTCTTGGTCATGACACTTAGTGTCTTCGGTCTATTCCAGACCTATAAACCATGGAGTCTCTCCACATGGTTTGTCTCGGCTGCTAGGACTCCCTCGTCTTACTAGCACCTTTTTCATTACCGCTCAACCCGAGCTTTCTAGGACAGTCTCATGTCCACATGCATCTCTAGGATGCTCTCATAGTCCTCGCTTCCAGCGATACCTATATTCAACATTGAATAGATTCACATGTTTAGTTTATTCTCATTAGTTTTATCTTTAGAACAAGAGCTTAAAACATCATATCCAAATCATATACAGATGTATATTCATAAGCAAAATAATCCAATACTTATCTGTATTGTGCGTTTCCTCGTTCGTCCACAGGATCCTGCTTCGCTTTGCAAGCCTTGGGATCGTCTATGGACTTAGATGTTAGGTCAGCACGCAGGCTTCTCCTCAACATCGAATAATTAACATCCAGCCAGTACATTCCCATGTCAACTGGGCTTGGAACTTTTACCATGACCATTTCCAGGTCAAGGATCTACTATGGATCCTCAGGCATATCACAGCCCAACCTACACTTATACCAACACACTTATATCAACACACACTTATATCAACATACACTTATATCAACAATACCCCTTACTCCGCAACCATTTATCCTTTTACCTTTACCTTTTTACCTGCCAACATAAGCAATACAGCAATACAAGCAAACTCATCAGCGTTATTGCTCTAATACGGCAGCCATATTTCATATAATTCACTATCAAGTATTGAGACACCAGGAGTGCGTCCACTCCCTAAAGTGTAATCAATATCGACAACCCTTTCATGACTCCACATCGGAAAAGTGTGCACTCTTCTCCAGTGTGTGCCATGTAGGCCCTATGCATACCCAAGCAATCGGTCATAATGGATATTGAATCAAAACATGTTCTGCATATGAAATTTAATAATTAAACATGCATATTCATAGCAAGGGTCACAGAACACTTATCCATTTGCCGTCGTAGTATGCCTTTGTTAAGGAGGAATGGAGGTTCCTTCCCTGAGTTAACAGTCCCTCAGTTAGCCACCCCAACTCCTTTTTACATTTCACATTCACATATGTCTTACTGACATAACCCATACCATCTCACTCATGTTACTACCAAAGATGCAGTGCAGATGAGACATTTCCAAGATGTCCAATGGTGTTTCACCCGAAACCCATTTCCAAGGGAAAACCTTCCCATGAAGTTTGGCTCTTGCAGGTCATCACACATGATCTTCCTGCAGTGTGCACTCCTGACACATTCATCAAATAGCCAAACAGTCAGTCATTACCTGATACTACAATCCCAATTGATTGTTCCATAACCAAGCAATGACATTGGTAATCAAATTCAATAAGAATTTACAATTCTATCCATTACAGGAATTGACTTGCTCAATTGTGGGTCTCTTGTAAGCAACACTACTGTGCCCATTATAATTTTATGCTTACTATCATAACATGATTACCCACTTACCATGCGTCCCTCCTGACACAATCTTATACAAGCCAACAATAATTAGTAGTCGTTAGCACTTCTTAAATTCGGGATTCACAATTCAAATTTAACAACCCATCATGCATATCAACTACTTTCACAACCATGAGACTTCTTCTCATAAATGGTAGATTCTGGCATTGGTCAGGGTCTTACCTCTCAATGCCATGCTCGAATAATCTACCTGAAACATGAGTTTCAATCAACCAAACACAATCTTATGCAAGCCAACAGTGGCTAGTGGTTGTCAGCAATTTCTCAAATCTGAAATTCACAATTCGAATTTTAACAACCTATTATGCATATCATATGGTAGATTTTGGCATTGGTCAGGATCTTACCTCTCATTGCCATGCTCGAAATAATCTACCTGAAACATAAGCTTCAAACATCCAAACACAAGCTTATGCGAGCCAATAGTGACTAGTAGTTGTCAGCAATTCCTTAAATTTGAAATTCACAATTCAAATTTAATAAGCTCTTTCACATGGTAGGTTCTGGCATTGGTTAGGGGCTTACCTCTCAATGCCATTCTCGAATTAATCTACCTGAAACATGAGCTTCAATCAGCCAACACTTGGTAAGTGATGCATATAACAGTTCCATTGCTACAACCATCACTGAAGCATTTTCAGAATTTATAAAATTCAAATACTTCCAGCTGTTAGTCACATCAATATATACCAAAACTCATTTACTTCGTGCAATTATTATCATACTAACATTGCAAGGTATAGTCATATCATGTATGCAATTAAATGAAAGTTTAGATACCCTTACTTCACAAGCGTATCATTCATACTACCTTGCTCTTCAATAGAGCATTTATGGCAGCCAATTGATCATGACTATCCTGCATTCATAACAGCCTTCGAAACAGTTCCAGAATTATCATTAATTCATCGTTTCAGCTGTTAGTCATTCATAATATCACATGCATTCAGCTCAATGCATTCAACATACCATGCATGGCCTAACCATGTCCACTTCACATAGGATGTATTACTATAATCAATGTCATCAACATATATAGGCATGACACCTTTCTATATTCAAATTTCCACATGGTAGGAGGTCTCTTACCTTTACCATTCCATGGAATCTGTCATAAGCAACTCTTACCTGCATGGGTCGTACCTACACCCTTGGCATGACCAATTTGGTTGGTCCTTTGCAGGAGATTGCAGAACTTGCTCACCAACTTTTGTTATGGACCTGTTGCCTTATCCCTCTCTCCAGAGGGTTGCTGGACACACTCTGTCAGCATCAGCAACATATTCATCCAGGCCCATGTCATCGTTGGTTTTGCCACTAATGCCAACATCAAAGCAATGATTATCATTAGTGGTTCATTATAAATATATAATTTCCAATATTCTTACCAATCATGCAATATCCTATGCATGCAATACATATCCTTATGCATTTCAAGCATAAACTTAGGAAATGTAGTTATAATCAGCAAGACAGGGCCTAATGAAAACTTCCCTTTCAAATCTCTCATCTTCATGGAATTCCTTTTTCACACAGCAGCTGGTTGACTTCACAGTCCTTGCTGCCCCTGGGCATGCAATTGTCCAGATTGTCCATTTGATAGCAGCGGCCATCATTAGCACTTTGCTGCTTCATGCTCAAATTCTGGTCACTTATCCTTGTTCCTTGCTGGATAAGATTTCCAACGCTTATTCACATGCGTCATTTCGACCTCGGATGTGAAAACCAGCCACTTCTAAAAATCAAATCTTTGCATTTTACACACAACTGTGTTTTGGTCTGGAATGCTAACTTCAGCCACCTCACTTCCGTTACATCATTCATCTTTTGTGAATTTTGGGTCTTACTAATTTGCCCAAAACATAGGATTCTCTTTTCACAAGAACGACTGTCTCAAGGGACGACGGGGGTCAAGGGGGCTTGCCCCCTTGCAGGTCGAGGGCAGTGCCCTCGTTTTTTTTTGTTTTTTTTTTTTATAGTAAAACATTAATTTTCGCGCAATCTGGCGCATAAGATCGCTGCCACTTCTCATTTTCTAGCCCATGAAAATTCACTAAAAAACTGCTTGAAAACCCTACTGGAAGGCAGTCGAAATCGGCTGGAAATCCCACTGAAAAATCCCAAAATGTCTTTGTGCAAAACTGGATCTCATTCCACACAACCTTCCGACGTATCGACTGTCAAACAGTTACTCCTCCCGCTGAATCGGCTCTCGGAAGGCTTTCCCCTTCCGCAATGGCGGCACTCATCGGCTGTCGGAAGCTTTTCTACATCGGAAGCCGAAACGTTTTCTCTTCCGCAACGACGGAACATGATCTCTTTCCTTCTTCCGATCGACGGCATAACCGGGTCGGCATTGGCAGCCTTTTTACATCGGAAACCAAATTGCTTTGGCTTCCGCAACGGCGGATGTTCATTCCCTTTCTTCTTCCGGCGACCAATATTTTTCTATCTTTCTTTTACCATGTCGACCGTCGGAACACTTTCCGCATCGGAAGCCTTATTGCTTCTTCACCCGCAACGACGGACGTCGGAAGCATTTCCACATCGGAAGCCAAATGACTTTGGCTTCTGCAACGGCGGCTCACCAAAGACAAACCTCTTCCGATCAGCCGCTGACACTTAGAAAATTTTCCGTGATTTTTCTTCTGTACTGCTGGCAATCGGACAACTTTTTCGTCGGACGCCCAATCGTTTCTTCATCCGCAACGGCGGACGTCAATCCACTTTCTGCTTCGATGATTCAACACTTAGCCAAATTTCTAACCTTCTTGTGGCGTCGGTGATCGGATGGCTTTCGAGTTGGATGCGGAATCGCTTCACCATCCGCCACGGCAGAAGTTCACTTCGCCTTCTCTTCCGCAACGTTGAAACCCCTTTCACATCAGACGACTTAATGGTTCGGCGTCCGCAACGGTGGACACTCAATCACTTTCTCTTCCAACTGTCTAACACTTAGACCAAATTTTTTCAAAACTTCCCTTCGTTGGAAATCGGCTCCATTGCTGCATCGGCGGCTGAATCCTTTTCACAGCTGCAACGGCGGACCGGAAATCGCTAAACCTTCCGCCACATCAGAAGTTGAAACCACTAAGTGTTCTGACTGTCAACACTTAGGTGAATTTTGAAGTTTGCTACTGTCAAACTCTAATCTCTGCTGGGCAAAATGAAGTCCTGCCTCTGTCAGTTGCTCCTTCTTGGCCCATAGAGGCCCACTGTTGCAACCAGGAGCTCTGATACCATACTGTCACGTCGCCATCCCTCAGACCGGCGAGGAGGATGCAATGAAGACCACATACAGCCAGGCAAACAGCCCCATGAAAATATACACTCGTCAAATGCTGAAAATCAAAAGCTTAAACACCATGCATAACAGGATGCACCATCCATCATTTTACATGCACAATTCCTCAAACATACAGCGGAAGCAAGCACACACATTCCAGCATTTACACGTTCAATTACAGAACTCAAACATACAGGAATGCCAAGCATACAAGCATACACAGATGCATTTATCTTCAAGCATACAGCGGAAGCAAACATACAGTCCATAACCTAGCATTCAGCATGTTCATCATAACTCATTACACACCATTATAATTGCAGAGACAAAAGAACAGGAGCACTTATCTTTTGATGAAGAGTTTACCCACAACCAGCTACGTCGCTGCAACGTTCCACCCAACCATAGGCCAGCTTGCTCATCAATCTCTCAGCAACGCTTCCACCCCCGAGCTGGGCATGATTCCTCCGGAATAAGGGTCAATTGCAAGCTTGCACATAGCCAAGGGGACACAATCAGCAGGCAAACACCGTTGGGTTTAACAGGCTGTCAACAAATCAGCCAAGCCAACACAGCCCAAGGGGACAACCACTGCATGCTAGCAGCCAAAACAATCCCTTCATAGCCCTATGCAGAAGGTAAAGACAACCAAGGATGATCCCAAACGAAAGGTGAGACACAGCTTCAGCCTACAAGGCAACTCAGAGTTGTTCTTGGCCCTAACGTGGCCAAAACAACTCAGCTGCAACCCAAACCCAGGGTACTCCAGCAGCCACAAACACACAATTAACAATAGCAGCAATCCACAATCCTAAAATAGGGAAACTCAGCCAACGGATTGGCAATCCACAGTGGCCCAAAACGAATTTGGACACCGTAGCCAACAAAGCATGCGGGGAAGACAACAGTCCCAAAAAGAAAAACAGTGGGCACGACTCACCACATGGGAAAATGACTCCAACGGTCTGAGCATGAGGAAAAACTTGCACCCAACAGCAAAACAAGGGGAAAAACATACCCGACCTCTGCGTGAGGATTTCAGCCTGCGCGTGAGGGGAAACAACCTCGCCTATGCGCGCGAATCCATAGACCAACGATCAGCGTGAGAGTCAACAGCAGAACGCTCAGCATGGGGAGGATGAACCCGCAGGGTGAGAATGGAGTCGTGGGTGGTGTGTGGGTGTGGGTAAGGGACTGACAGTCCTGCCACCCCACTCCCAAAGGCAATTACTACCCTCAACCACTCAGCCATCACTCCTCAACCACCAGCTGAAGCATTAAAAGAGGTTGACAAGGTTGTATGAGACCAGAAAAGGTGGCAAACAAACAAAGGTGGCAAAACATGGGTTTTTCCCTCATATACTAAGGTTTGACATCCCCCACCCCTTATCCTTTGGAAGCATGCCCTTTTCATTCAGCGTTGCACTGCCGTAGCTGGTTGTGGTTTATTTTATTTGATGTGCATATTTACATGATGTCACATTATAAGGTGTCGGATAGCACGACATACCATCGGCAACTATCCCCATTGCCGAAACACACACGCAACCAAATCGATGGTGGGGATTTTGCCTTGAGATCCTCACCACGATTAATTACAATATATACATCATGTAAACGGGGTCAAAACCGGGGACGTGACAGCTAAAGTATAGGAAAGGGCGTCTACATCGTCTCGTTTACCTCCTTTTGCGGACCATGTAGACCATTTCATGAAAAGGACCTCCTTGGCACACTCAAGCCAAGACCGTTCCCCTCTGCATCCTTTTGTGCTTTCTCAGGCAGTGGGGCCGCACTTTATGAAAAAGCTCACCACCGGTTGTCGTTAAGCTCTTTTCCAGCCATCTCAACAAGAAAAGATCGCCGAGCAAACTTGGTTTTGTTCATGCTCGTAAAAGTATTTGAATGACCGTCCAGTCAGTATAAGTTTAACCTTTTCAGGCCTGACTGGACTACCAACGGTAAAGAAGTCTCTCATCCCCTCCAAGATGGGTGAGCTCTCCTATGTATACTTTTATCCTTTCGGTTTATGACCCAATTCAGATGGTCCTCCCGCTCGAAATTGAAGGCAAACCACCCTCGCGCTAGTCCTTCAACTTTCGACGCCACTCCCAAATCATGCAATCATGCACCCATGAATTGACAGCCCTGATCGACAGCGTTTTTCCAATGAAACGCCCAACAAGTGTGAAATTAACCAAAGTTTCCATCGATGCCCAACTGATATCCTCCCCGACTGTGTAATTTAAAATCGGCGTCAACTTAGGCTATTTCCTTCTACGCCGGCCCTTATTGCGTGAGCATGAGCTGCCGTGATATCCACCAGCGAGCAGGGGTTTTGGGATGGTCAGGCTTGGGAAGCCACGATGTTCTCGTGCCTCGATAGTTCTACCGACAAAGCCTTCCCCCGAGTTCTTTACCCCGCCACCCACCAGACCGCCATCAGAAAAAGATTCATCACGTCTCAGATCGGCAAGCAGCCCCGAATCACCGATCTCAGGGAGACCTCCCAACAGACCCTCCTACAGATGTGGTACCCCCGTTGTTGGATAAAAGGGTTCCTCCAGCAGCATTGCATCCACAGGGGGGAAAGAAAAGAACCCAGATGGCGAGAAGTCGACCTCCATGAGCGGCGATGGGTGGTTTGTTGCCAAAATCTCATTCCATGTACCCCCTAGGTCTTCCGCTAGTTCTTCATGACCACACAGAGGGTTATAACGAAAGATGCCCTCTACCGTCGGGTCAAATGTATAATCCACCAGTTCTTCTTCCGGCCCCATCCCGATAGATCCACCGATATAGTTAAAAACAAAAAATTAACCAAGGGCAAAGTAAAAAACTTTACCGGCGAAAAGAGTCTCGAAAGCTGCGAAAGAAAGCCCAGCTGTTCATTGATACTGACAGACCTGCCCCAATCCTGCCACAGGGTGGCTGTAAGAAGGCTCAGGCACCTGCCAGACCTCTCAAAGGGCTCGTGGTCCCAAGGATTCATGCTTACCCTGCAGATCCCCATCGAAACCCTCGCCGCCATCGAAACCCTCCATTGCTCTCCCCTCGATCCTTAGGTTTTAGGTTTACCATGTCCCATTCTCTTAGGCAAACTTCATATTATCAAAGCTGTTGGAATAAGCCAGGAATGTTTGCACACTATCAAGCAAAAAAAATTGGACGCTTTGATTTTAAAGGTGAATCTTATCAAGGCCTATGATCGAGTTAATTGGGGGTTGTTGAGACTTAAGCTTCTCCAATCTGGTTTGTCTCTTATCACCACTAACTGGATTATGTCTTGTGTGTCCTCAACCTATTTTGCGGTGCTGATTAATGGCTCACCGTTTGTTTTTTTCAATGCCATGAGGGGTTTATGTCAGGGGTGTCCACTTTCCCCCCTTTTGTTTTTAAAAGGTTGGTCCTACTAGATGGGGGGGTATTCTCCTCTTCACTGACTATCACACATCTCTTTTTTGTGGACGATGTGGTTCTTTTTGGAAATGGTAGGATTGATGAATGGAAGGTGTTTTTTGACATCTTAAACCTCTTTTGCAATTCTTCTGGTATGTTGATAAGTATTGAGAAGTTGGTCTTCCTGCGTAATGGCATTTTAGAGGAGAGTTATTTGTCTATTAAGTTGATGCTACCCTATTGTATGGATCTAACTGAGGTTGGATTTACGTATTTGGGTTTTTATCTAAAACCTCTTAAGTATAGAACTGTGGACTGGCTTTGGCTCGTTAAAAAAATCGATAAAATGATTGGTCATTGGGTGGACGCTTGGTGCTTATCATAGCGGTTTTGGTGGCAATCCCGGTTTATTGATTATCATTAGTTTTAATATCGATTTCCATTATGAATACTATTAGAAAGAATATCTAAATTTTTTTATTGGGAGGCGAAGCATCAAGCAAGAAGTTTCATCTTATGAATTGAGAAACTTTAGCTAAACCGACTTCTTGTGGCGGTTGGGATATCAAAAATTTAAGTTGGTTTGGTATGGCGCTTTTTTATGAAAAGCATGTGGCTCGGGTTGACAGGTAATGGTGAAACTACCTAGCTGGTTGTATTCGAAACCCTCCAATGGATTAGTCAACCAATTGACGATAATTCTATAGTAAAATAGAATTGCTAAATAATTTCTAAACATATAAAAGATATATTACAATAGAAGGGAGGCTTGTATAAATACCCACATAAGGGTTGCCTTGGTGACGAGCCATAACCTTTCATAAGGTGTCTCTTCCCTACATTTAGTTTAATATTTAATTTATTATTTGTTTATATTTATTTATTTATTATTTATTTAGGTATGTAACAAATGGACTTGAGAACAAGGTGAATATGACCAAATATTTGCACAATCGTCCACTCTCATCTTGGGATAGAAATAATGAGTTGACTATTAGAAGCTCCTCTTTAATCTGGAATACTTTCAGCAAAGTCTATCATTGGATCAGTAGATCCTTATATCGGAAGGTTAGCAGTGGCGAGGACATTCGACTTGGTATTGATCCTTTTATGGGTATGGAGCATGCATACGTCCTCTCACCAGGTTTGATTGATTATCTTAATTCAATGGATTTATATTTTTTAAACCAGGTGCGTAGCTGTGGTGGTTGTTTTTTCTTTGGTGATTATTGGTTCTCGTTTGTGGATTTGGCTTTGTATGACATTTGGGCAGAGGAATGGTTGGGTTTTACAAAGGCCATGAATGGTGTTGGTATTAGAATTTCTATGGCCAAAGATGATGTAATATGGTCTTTCAATCAAATTAATGGTAGGGTAAATGCCAAAGATGCATATTGTCTTATTGCACAGACCCTTAATGCACATGCTCGCAATTGGTAGCATATTCATCTTTGGAAGTGGCATATACCATTGAAAATTCGTTGTTTAATTTGGTTCTGTTTGGAAAATCGTATCACTACCTGGGATTTATTGTTGAAGTGGGGATGGATGGGTTTGAGTGTTTGTTATTTGCGTGGGAGTGTAGCTGAGACTATTAACCATATTTTTGTGCACTATACTTTTGATCATAAGGTGTGGACGAAGTCTGTTTATTTACTGAATATATCTTCATCTTGGGATGGCACAGACCTCTCTACTAATCTATGGCAATGGTGCTCGAAGGAATATGAGTTACTCTACCTTCCTGCTTTTTTCTGCTGGTCCCTTTGGAAGATGAGGAACATAGAGATTTTTTATGATATCAAACCTATTACTTCACATGTTTGTATTAACATCTCCACTTTACCGAAGGATTATCTGTCACTTTCTCCGCGGTCCAAGTTCAGGGTTATTGGCGAACCACCAATTTTAAACTATCCCGTGGGCTTCTTTGATGGGGCTTCGGCTAATGGATTGTGTGGGCTAGTGTTTTTTTGTGTATTACTGTGTCCCATTTTTATCATGTTAAATTGCGTTGTGGTAATGGTACAAGCACTCGTGCCGAACTGCTGGCCCTCTAGGCTGTTACACATATTGTACAAAGGATGGGATTACCTTTCATCGACTTGTATGGTGACTCTTTGACCATTGTGAACTGGGCTACATTTATCTCAGATCTTCATGTTTTAGCTCTGGAGCAGTGGTGCAGTTGTGTCAGAGCCTTACTGGGAACTTTTCACTCCTTTAATATCCAACACATTTATAGGAAACATAATATTGTGGCAGATCACCTCTCCAAGGAAGGGCTTAATGTTTCAGAGGGGATTCTTCATTATGTGGAATTTGTTGACAATTCAAAGACTATTGAAGGTACTTTGAATGTGTTTCAAGAATGAATTGGTCATTGATTGTGGGTTGATCTTCTCCTTTTTGCGGCAATAGTACCTCATGTGGGTTTTGGATTGTATTGTATGGAAATATTATTTTGAATGGGTCTTCTGTTTAGACCTCCATTGGAGATTTGTAGTATCCTTTTTTGACTATTTGGTGTAGCTTTTGGAGGTTTAGACTGTGGTATAGCTTCTTCTTACTGGTGTATTTAGTTGGTTTTTAACAAAAAATCTGAGCAATGTAGTATGTTTCCTTTGATTCAATATAACTAAGAATAAATTGTTTTTTCTACTTGAAAAAAAAGGAGTAAGCTATTGACCCGACGATTTGCACCGGGGTCCACCCAACGCCTTCATTACCCCCTGTGAGACCTAGACTTACTGAAGTTTGCTTCTTATCCGGCCTTCGCCTTGTCTCACAACAGTGCCTGACCATCCGTACTACGGGGATACAACGAGAGAAATATTTGAGTTCATTGTGGGAAGTTTTTAGGAGCTGGGGGTAATGAAGAGTCCCTCCTTTGCTAGAATATTTGCCTTTCTTGAATCTGTTGCAGTGGTCAGGTCTTGCGTAGTGATGGTGGACCTTGAGTTGGACGACCTTCTCCTTGATATGTTCAACCATTTTTTAGCTGTCGTTTCTCAACATTCTTATTCTGCAGATGTATATGTTTCCATGAAAACGATTATGTGCTTGGTTTTAGATGAAAGTGATGATATCTCACAGGAACAATTGTCTGTTTTACTAATGAACTTGACAAAAGAAATGAAGGATTCTTCACCGGCTGCACATTCGTTATCTTTGAATGTCATTACAACTTCTGCTGAAAAGCTCAGACCATATCTGAGAGAAAAATTTCCATCCGATGAGTCAACTTGTAGGCAGGGGTATCATCAAATTGTTTACGATATCTTCCGACATGGAAGTGGAGAGTTTAAACCTAATTTTGGAGTTGAGAAAAGGAATGGTGGAAGTTGGTAAGCTCAAGTGTAGGTAGAAAAGAGCGTTCGTCGACAAAACGATCATGTTTTAGAGAAGAGAAGGAATCCAAAGATGTTTCTTTAACAAAATACACCGCTTCCGAAGCGAACAGTACTCTTGCGCTCTCGAAATCGTTAAATTGTGACAGGTCGCCGAGGAGATCTAAAAGGAAAAGGATAGCAGAGAGGACTGCCGAAGGACGCAGAGAAGATGAGAAGTTGGTTGGACGGAAGACAAATGTTTGGTGGCCTCTTGATAAATGGTTCTACGATGGCATTGTTGAATCATATAACCCCAAATCGAAGAAGCACGTCATATCATATTTTGATGGTGATTGTGAAGAACTTCAATTCTTGAGGGAGCGCTGGGATTTTATTGATCAGATCCCCCATGTTTAGTATCACCAAGAGTCGGGTTAGGTTTTCCCTTTCCTAGACATGATTTATTTGACAAGTGGATGCCCTCTTCTCATTAAGATTCAACAACCTTAAATTAAATTCCTCCTTTCTGGATGGACTGTGTAACAAAACTTCTAATTCCAGTGTTTGATTTGCTCGTTATAGATTAAGAATAATGGAGATCCGTATGCTAGTATTCATATATTTACACGAAAAGAAATGATGATCATAGGATTTATCTAGGGATTTTGGTATTTGCCCGACTGCACATTCGTTATCGTTGAATGTCGTTACAACTTCTGCTGAAAAGCTCAAACCGTATCTGAGAGAAAAATACCATACCTTTGAACACCAACGATCTTGCACAATGGGACGGGACCAATAGCTAGGCCGGGCGAGAGAAAATACCATACCATTGAACACCAACGATCTTGCACAATGGGACGGGATCAACAGTCGAGTCGGCGGTCTGGAGACAGAGGTAAACGCCGAAGAAGAAGCAAATGGCAGTAAGTCTAGGTCTTACGGAGGGTAACAGAATAAGCTATCCACCCAATGGCGTTGGGTGGGGCCCGATACAAATTGTTGGCGTTGGGTGGGGCCCGATACAAATTGTTGGGTCGATAGCTTACAAAAAAGTCAATGACATTAGATAATAATAAAAATATAATTATTATACATTGAAATAACTGGACAACATTTTTATTCTTTCTCAAAGATAGCTTACAAAAAAGTCAATGACATTAGATAATAATAAAAATATAATTATTATACATTGAAATAACTACCTTGGGACAACACTTTTATTCTTTCTCAAATATATTTTATTCTGTTTGAGACCTTATAATACAAATTAATTTTAATAATTTTGATTCTAGATAATAATAATAATAATAATATATCGAATCTACAGCCATAATATGGGATCTTTGCGAATCCGACGGATGTAAATTGGCTTTATACGTACGAATTATTGCAGTGATGAGATGACGTCCCCTCTCACGTAAATGGAGGTTTGCCCCCATTTTTTTAATCCTTCATAACCTGGTCGTTGATGAATTAAAGCGAACCAGTACGCCATCTCATGGTATTTAGATTTTCCAATTTTGTTGTGTTCTGTTATCTTGGAATTACAGCAGGGTGCTTAAGCCCATTGATCCCCGAGGAGCTAAATTCCATAGGAAAGAGAACATGGAGTCGCCTTTCAAGGACAATGTGTTGAGGGGAAAAATAGCTCTGGTAACAGGAGGAGGCTCTGGAATAGGGTTCGGAATAAGCACAGAATTAGGGAAGCATGGTGCTGCCGTTGCCATCATGGGCCGTAGGAAGACCGTCGTCCAGGAAGCAGCTGAAGCTCTCCAGGCTCAAGGCATTCGGGTATCTCATCTCCACTCTAACACGTCTCAAGTGAAAAACAATGTACTTTTTCCCGCAGTCCAATTTCAGTTAGTTGTGAAACAAATGTAAAGTGTTATAAATGTTTTTCCAACCTTTCCCTTTCATGCCACTACCACAATTCAGAGGCGTCTTTTATTCCAATCTCGCCCAGATTTCGCAGATGGTGTGGTCAACTGCGTCCATCGGCCGGCAGGGGATTTCTACGTCAATATGTTGTTTAAGGGTTTTGAACCCGAGTTTCTTTAAGTGCTTTGATTGAATCATTTAAGTGCTTTGATTTAATCATTTGACCATAATTATTCTTTTATTTCTGGGAAGATATTTCACTGAACCAATCCTATACCTGAACTCAATGGGAACCAACCTTGGCTCAAGCAAAACTGTCTCTGAAAATATTGTCTGAATAACAGCCTAATGGAATGCGCTGGCCCTTGACCTTCTAGATTGCCAAGGGGCAAATCTGGGGTTAACAAGTCCTTTGGTACTGTGAAGGGATCTGATTGCACAACCTTGGGGAGGGGTCATAGGAGCAAGGAAGCCCTGCTCCTCTACCATCCAATGTTGAAGGAAAGAAGCTCCAGTTAGCGGGGTAGTGTGAGGGCGGAAAGGTATCTGTTGGAATTTCGCTAGAATGACAATTTAATGCAATTTAGAAATTCCACTTCTTTTTGGAATGTTCTTCGAATCTAAACCCCATATTTTTCTGCCCTAGGACTAGGAAAGAAGCTCCAGTTAGCGGGGTAGTGTGAGCGCGGAAAGGTATCTGTTGGAATTTCACTAGAATGACAATTTAATGCAATTTAGAAATTCCACTTCTATTTGGAATGTTCTTCGAATCTTAACCCCATATTTTTCCGCCCTAGGACTGCTGTCAATTAAAATTTAAAATATAAAACAACAGTAGAAAAGTACAATAATTCACTTTCAAACAACCCTAAACTTTCCACAATTAAGGAGAAAAGACACCAATCAATGAAATAAGTTTTCAACCCTTCTAGGGCAACTTATCAGTGAATGTTCATATCTGAAAATGTACTTTTACTGTAAAAATAATAGTAATATTACAATAGTAAAATCAACCCCTTTATCTTCTTCTTTACATGTCAAATCACTTAATAATCTGCCCTTTTATTTATGTCCAATCAGCAAGATCATAAATAGATGCAAATAACAAAATACGAAGAACACATGTAGATGAAAATTAAATATGAAATCAACACAAGATATGTATGTCTCGAAACTTCATATTTAAGTTCAATGATGTACATACCGTAGCCTTCTCTCAAGGCTACAAAACCCAACCATGCAAAATGCTCTTTGGATAGGGTAAATCATCAAACCTTAGCTCCACCAAGAAGAACAAGCGCAAAAATCCCTCCAACACTATCTCCAAGGCAAGACGTCCTCCTCTTCCCTTTTTCACAAGTCCATTTAAGGGTTTTCTCCCAAACCTTACTCTTCAATCTCCAAGGGTAAAATCCTAACTCTAGAACTCTAAGATGCTCTAGGAAACTCCAAAGAGACCAAGAAACCCTAACACCCGAGAGAGAGAGAAAGAAAGAGAGTGAGAGAAACTGTTGATGTTTTATGTAGCTTCGAAAGATATTCTTATTGTATTTGATCAAGTCAAAACCTTAAAAGAATAATGCTAAAACATAATTGTAATGTTGGCTCAGAAGATTTTAGAAGAAATAAAAAATAAAAAATATTATATTGCCTCCCAGACAAGTCGGCCTAGTTAAGTGAAGAAGTCGGCCCCACAGTGGAAAAAGTCACTTTAGAACAAGTATAAATAAAGGTGTCAACCTCCTCATTTGGCACACAAGCAAGTTCACTTAAGCTAGTGAGACAAGTGTGCAAGAGAGAGAGTAGCAACAGCTGGAGGAAGACTAATATTTTGGGGTTATCTTATCTTTGCATTTGGGGTATCTTTTTATGAGAGAGCTTTAACTCTTCACTGTATTGACATTGTACTTTGTTGACGAATCTATATTGAAGTAGTTTTGTTGGGTTTTCTTCCCAAAGAGGCGTTTCTAGGATAAATCTTTGTGTATGCTATGAATGTCTTTCTTTCAGTGATCCTTATGCATGTAGTTATTAGGATATGATCTAAGTTGAATTAAAGTATGAATAACATAACTGCTTTAGTAAAATCTCAACATGGCATCAAAGTCGTGTTGAAAGAAGTCATTGCAACAACTGCAATTGCCAGAAAATTAAGGATTCTTTCTTCCAGCCTTTCCATCCTCAGATCAAGCTCGATCTTAGCATCCTGAGCTCGCCCTAAGAGGGGCACATCTTCTTGTGGAGGCATAATTCAGATCCAAGAATTTTCATTTTGACCTAGTTATTACTAGATTGAGAAAATTAGGGCTTCCAATTTTTACCTGTTATGTTCATAGATCTAGAAGAAAAGAAGGTTTGCTCAACTCGTTTTGGGAGGGCACATCTTCTCATTGGATTAGATTTTCCAAAAGTTGAAAAATTAGGGTTTTCTCATAAAACCCTAGGATGGATGTTAAGCAGTTTTCAGGTTGACATTGGAGCTAATTTTGGCTTGTGAAAATCACCTTGACTGGTAAGTCTAAATTTCATTTATGAAGATTCTCATTTTTGTCATATTTTTAAGCTTGGACATAATGACGAACAACACCAAGCTTAATGAGAAGCTTGAAGGGGCTGATAACTTCCGAGCATGGAAGTATAGGGTGCTTCTCATTCTAGAAGAGAATGATATGGAAAAATATGTTGAAGAAGAGGTTGCGGAGCCAGAGGGAGATGAGGCTAAGGCAAGGGGCATAAGAAGAACATGGTTAGGGCAAAGAGAATCATTGTAGATTCCATCAAGGATCACTTGATCCCTCATGTGTCATCATTGAAGACTCCAAAGTAGATGTTTGATGCCTTGTTCAGATTGGTTGAAGCCAAGAATATCAACCGAAAGATGACATTGAGGACAACTCAAGAATGTGAAAATGTAGAATTCAGAAACCATTCAATCCTACTTCACAAGGGCATCTCAAATTAAAGAACAACTTGAAGCCATTGGAGACACAGTTGATGAAATTGAGATAGTAATGATTACTTTGAATGGTCTCCCAAAGTCCTGGGAATCCTGGGAATCATTTATTGGATTTGAGATGGTGGTTGCTCAAACAAAAGGGCTAGGGAAAGGCTCAATCTAATTCATTGTTCACATTCCAAAGAAAGAGTTTTTGGAGAGAGAAGCAAGAGAGAAGAGAAAGACAGAGAGAGAAACTCTTGCACATTTTCCAAGGACCAGAAGGGGCACATTTTTCTAGACAGACCGTACAACAGAGGAAGAGCAGGTCGTACACCACGATTCCCAAGACAATGTACAACTGCATTAATTGGCACGAATTTCCAAACAGTCCGTACAAAGGCTCAAAAGTCAGGGCATGGTACAACACGATTTTCGAGGAGACTGACAACATTTAATGCTATTCGTATAGTGCAATTTTTCTAGAATTAATTGCTGCTGTTTCCACATAAATCAAGGACAGTCTGCACACTTCCCTAGGCCGCACGTGTGAGGCTGTACAACGGTTTTTCATCATGAGAAAAAAAAAAAATGCTATCAAAAAATAGCAAGAAGAAATCATAGATCGCAATGACACTAATGAAAACCCCTTGATACAAGCGAAGCCAATCCAAGTGAGTTGAGGAGCCCCTGCAAAAACACCCAAGCTGATGTCGCCCTCCTGTAGACAAGACAAAGATTCCCCAAAAAATATATAGATCTCACAAAAATTTCCCGAATGCTAGGAAGCAAAAGACTTTTCAATCACCATCTAAGAACACCATATGCAAAGGAGATCCAAGAAATATCCACAAGAAAAGTTTTTCTATTATCCAGATCCAAGAACCAAAGACCCCTTGCAAATGAGAAGCTCTCTCCTTTAAATAGGAATGAGAGAACCAAAATCATAACCACTTTTCAAATGAGTGGCTAAGATTAAAAGATACAAATGTTTAACCAATGGTTGAGATGAGCTCACCCTACAATAAATGGATCAATATAAGTTTATAACCATATAACGTAAAAGTGGACTAAATCACCCAAAGAGAGGGGATCCCACTCAACAAGAAATAAATGAAGCACATGGTGGGTCCTTGGAGTGTTAACTAACTCCCTCTGGGTGTCCCCATGGCACAATAAAATAATATAATTTTATTAAACTGTGAAATTGTGCCTCCTTGAGGAAATCGTGAGCCTTCAAAAGCTCCAGAAAATAATATAAAATGCCTGAAAAATAGATGTGGGCCTATCCGGGTGCTGCAACTGGTGGAGAAGGTGTGGAAGACATCACTCTCATCATCAGAACTCATCCCTTGCCATTTCCTTGCCTCAGTAGCCTAAATCGATTTCTTTAGTAGCCATTTAATTATTTTTTAATCTGCCTCGAGAAACATGATAAGCCCAAAACAGGCTCTTAGGGTGCCTGCATTGTCCAACTGAGCTCACCAGGCTCTCTGGGAGGGGGGTACTATGGTACAATCAAGTGGCTGGACCCCCTATGCCCCATACAACGCCCTAGGAGATCCACCAAAATCATCTCCCTGCTCAGAACTACCATCTAGTGAAGCAAAACTGCACTAGAAGGGTAAAATGAGCCTGACCATCTCTGTAAGTGCTCGGAACTGAAAAAAGCTGTCTTACTAGACTTAGAAAGTCCAATTCCATATAAGGTATATACTCATACCCTCTCCAGGTCTCTGCCTAATCATCTACAATATCAAATAGACAAAATAATAACCTGTAAATGACCAGATACCAATAATGTAACTTAGGCTGACATCCATTTGCTGCAAGTGTTAAAAGGCTAAGACATGCTCTACAAATCATTTAAGTAACAATCATAACAAGTAGCAATCACTTCATTGGCAGTACATCAACCAAATACATATATAGGGTTTTATTTATTATAACTCAGACCAGACTTTCAAGATTATACTCACTTCATAGTTGTAGTCAATTTGCTAGTGAAGGGTGAAGGCTAAAATTCATAAGGTTAGGCCAAAGGATGACTGCCCACTCAACACTGTGACACTTTGGATATGGAAAGGGGATACTCACTATAGCCATATGCCGGACAAACAACAACAAAGGGGATGGCAGTGCCTCACAAATGGGTGAACTACTTCAGAGGTGCATACTCACCTTGACAAATGCTCACAATCCAACTCAATACAAGTAAGGCCAACAATATTTAGATATAACTTTTAGGAACCATTGCTTTTTGGGCCTTTGATTTTCCATAGCCTTTGCCCACGTATTTTTATACAGACTTTTATCATTTAGGCTTTGTGTATACATGTATGTTGAAAAACACTACTTTTCATGAATGTTTTAAGATATTTCATTGCAATATTTTTCAGAGCCAATTTCATTAGGCTAGCTTTGAATTCACGTATGTTGAAAAACACTACTTTTCATGAATGGGCTTTTTTATAAGATATTCTTTAAATTACCAAATACATTGTATTGATGGCAGCGCTACTTGTTTCAGGTAAGCAAACACATCCTAGGCAACTCAGAGCCGAGACACAAATAAACAGGGAGGCTTATCCAACAAAGGCTCTAGCGAGGAAAGGTCCTCCATGCCATAAGTCAAGTAGTAAGTTGGGCTGAAACAGAACTAGAAGGTAATGGATGGGTGGAGACAATGAATAATGAAACCAACACTAACAAGCCAAAGTATGGTGGGAATGACTACCTCTATTCTCCCTAAAGCGGGTAAAACGATGAGTATAGATCAAGAACTTCCAATTTTGAGTAGGGACATCAATACATAATATAGATACATCCAAGTCCACATATTTATATGACCGCTAGATCATGATACTAAATGCTAACACATGTCACAAAAATGAGTATAAGAGCAATGATGACCATAACACAATATAATATAAGCTGAGTCATAATCATGCAAATAATTCATCTGAATCAATATCTGTCCAATGAGAAAACATTGATGCAAATCTGGGAACTGCTAACTGCTTTGCACATGGCTAAATGGCTACATCAGTCCTCAAATCTGAGTGTCCCGAGACTCAGTCTTGGCATGGGAGAGTACTATAGTCCATCAAATAAATAGTGATCCATCATAAATGCTCATCTCAACATCTCATATGTAGGGGAGCTGGCTGAAAAATGTACTGAATTTGAAAAATAGAATATGGTAGCCCGACTACTATATATGTGATAACACTGGGGAGGAATAACTGATTGCTCAATGCAAGAGGGAGCTCACATCAGAGTTCGAAATGAAAGATCTGGGTATTCTGCACTACTTTCTTGGTCTTGAGGTTTGGTAGAGGTCAGATGAGATCTTTCTTTCACAAGGGAAGTATGCAGTTGATGTGATGAGGAGATTTGGGATGTTGGATTGCAAACCTATGATCACACTGATGGTGTCAAACCCAAAGAAGCTACATGAGTCAGCTTTTTGTTTTGAGTGGATCCTACTATGTACCGTCCACTCATTACTTAGTACATACCGGACGAAACATATGCTATGTAGTGGGTGCACTAAGTCAGTTTATGACTGAGCCAAAGCACATGCATTGGGTGGCTTCTAAACATGTACTTAGATACCTGTGAGGCACTATTGCTTATGGGCTTAGATACACTTCCAGTATCAGAGTATATTACTTGGTTATGCAGACTTTGAATGCGCTGAAAGTATAGTAGACTGGAAGATTACATCCGAGTATTGCTTCAGTATGGGATCAACCATGATCTCTTGGTTTAACAGGAAGCAAAGCTCTATAGCCCAAAGTATAGTAAACGCATAATATATAGCTACCAATGATTCCTATTGAGAAACAATATAGCTTAGGAAGCTACTTGTTGATTTGTTTGGTGAGAAGCTTGAGCCAACCATTATCCATAGTGATAACTAGAGTTGCATGAAGCTCTCAAAGAATCCAGTGTTTCATGACAAATTGAAATACATTGAGATGAAGTATCACTTCATTAGAGATATGGTCGAGAAAGGCGCCATGAGACTCCAGTACATTCTGATAGATGAGCAGATAGCAGATGTGTTGACTAAGCCTCTGTCCACGACGAAGTTTGTGTACTTCCGAGACAAGCTTGGCATAGCAGAGAATGTCTCTCTTGTTGAGAGGGAGTGTTGATTTTTGAGCAGCATTGAGAGCCATTCTTTGGGAGAATGGATTCAGTTTGGGACCGAGGCACTTGGTTTGTAACCAAGATGTTGACATAGGTCCACTTGATTCAACCTAGGGCTGAGTTACTTGGTTAGTTACCAAGGTGTTGATATAGATCAATGTGAGAAGTCCTAGACAGGGTCTAGGTAGATGTTGTGTGACGTACTCCTGTCCTTGGTTATTTGAGATGGTTGAGCTATGGGATTTCCTCAAGGGATTGACCAACCCTTGTTGGAGTTGTTATCACATATATAGTAACTGGGCTACCATACTCTATTTTTCAGATTCTAGTACATTTTTCAGCCAGTTCCCCTACATATGAGATGCTGAGATGAGCATCTATGATGGATCATGATTTGATTGATGGACTATAGTACTTTCACATGCCATGGCTGAGTCCCAGGACACTCAGATTTGAGGACTGATGTAGTCATTTTAGCCATTTGCAGACCAGTTATTGATGCCCAGAGTTGTATTCGTGTTTTCTCATTGGATTGATGTTGGTTCAAATTAATTATTTGCATGTTTATGACTCAGCTTATATATCCTGTGTTATGGTTATCATTGCTCTTATACTCATTCTTGTGACATGTATTAGCATTTAGTGTCATGATCTGGCGGTCATATAAATATGTGGACTTGGATGTATTAATATTATGTATTGAAGGCCTTACTCAGACCTGGAATTTCTTGATCTATACTCATTGGTTTTACCCTCCTTTGGGAGAATAGAGGTAGTCATTCCCACCACACTTTGGCTTGCTAATGTTGGTTTCATTATGCATTGTCTCCATACATCCATTACCTTCCAGTTATGTTCTCAACCCGACCTACTACTTGACTTATGGCATGGAGGACCTTTCCCCACGAGAGCATTTGTTGGACAAGCCTCCCTGTTATTTGTGTCTCGACTCTGAGTTGCCTAGGTTGTGTTGTCTAACCTGAAACAAGTAGCGCTGCCATCAATACAATGTATTTGGAAATGAAATGAATATCTTATGAAAAAAGCCCATTCATGAAAAGTAATGTTTTTAAACATACGTGAATGCAAGACTACCCTAATGAAATTGGCTTTGAAGTACAATGAAAATAATATTTTAAAACATTAATGAAAAGTAGTGTTTTTCAACATACATGAATGCATCAAGCCTAAGTAATAAAAAACCGTGTAATAAAAACATGGACAGAGGCTATGGAAAATGAAAGGCCCAAAAAAACAATGGTTCCTAAAGTTATATCTAAAGATCGCTGGCCTTACTTGTATTGAGTTGGATTGTGAGCATTTGTCAAGGTGAGTAAGCACCTCTGAAGTAGTTCACCTATTTGTGAGGCACTGCCATCCCCCTTGTTGTTGTTTGTCCGGCATATGGCTATAGTGAGTATCCCCTTTCCATATCCAAAGTGTCACAGTGTTGAGTGGGCAGTCATCTTTTGGCCTAACCTTATGAATTTTAGCCTTCACCCTTCACTAGCAAATTGACTACAACTATGAAGTGAGTATAGTCTTGAAAGTCTGGTCCGAGTTATAATAAATAAAACCCTATATATGTATTTGGTTGATGTACCGCCAGTGAAGTGATTGCTATTTGTTATGATTGTTACTTAAATGATTTGTAGAGCATGTCTTAGCCTTTTAACACTTGCAGCAGATGGATGTCAGCCTGAGTTACATTATTGGTATCTGGTCATTTACAGGTTATTATTTTGTCTATTTGATATTGTAGATGATTAGGCAGAGACCTAGAGAGGGTATGGGTATATACCTTAGGTGGATTTGGTCTTTCTGAGTCCAATGAGACAACTTGTTTTCAGTTCCGAGCACTTATAAAGATGGTCAGGCTCATTTTACCCTTTTGGTGCAGTTTTGTTTCACTAGATGGCAGGTTTGAGCAGGGAGATGATTTTGTTGGATCTCCTAGGGCGCTGTATGGGGCATAGGGGGTCCAGCCACTTGATTGTACCATAGTCCCCCCTTCCTAGAGAGCCAGGTGGGCTCAGTTGGACAACGCAGGCATCCTAGGAGGCTGTTTTGGGCCTATCACGTTTCCCGAGGTAGATTAAAAAATAATTAAATGGCTACTGAAGAAATCAATTTGGGATACTGAGGCAAGGAAATGGCATGGAATGAGTTCTGATGATGAGAGTGATGTCTTCCACACCTTCTCCAGCAGTTGCAGCACCTGGATAGGTCCACATCTATTTTTCGGAAATTTTATATTATTTTCTGGAGCTTTTGGAAGCTCACGATTTCCTCAAGGAGGCACAATTTCACAGTTCAAAAAATTATATTATTTTATTGTGCCATAGGGACACCCAGAGGGAGTTAGTTAACACTCCAGGGACCCACCATGTGTTTCATTTATTTCTTGTTGAGTGGGATCCTCTCTCTTTGGGTGATTTAGTCCACTTTAATGTTATATGGTTATATTGATCCATGTATTGTATGTTGAGCTCATCTCAACCATTGATTAAACATTTGTATCTTTTAATCTTAGCCACTCATTTGAAAAGTGGTTATGATTTTGGTTCTCTCATTCCTATTTAAAGGAGAGAGCTTCTCATTTGTAAGGGGTCTTTGGCTCTTGGATCTGGATAATAGAAAAAATTTTCGTGTGGATATTTTTGGATCTCCTTTGCATCTGGTGTTCTTAGATGGTGATTAGAAAGTCTTTTGCTTCCTAGCATTCGGGAAATTTTTGTGAAATCTATATATATTTTTGGGGAATTTTTGTCTTGTCTATAGGAGGGCGACATTAGCTTGGGTGTTTTTGCAGGGGCTACTCAACTCGCTTGGATTGGCTTCGCTTGTATTAGGGGGTTTTCATTAGTGTCATTGCGATCTATGATTTCTTCTTGCTATTTTTCTGTAGCATCTTGCTTTTTCTCATGATGCAGCAAATCTGATATGGTTGACGTTTGTTGTGCAGGAGAGAGGGCGCACTGACTTCTTGGAGCAAAACGTTGGACATAGAATTTGCTCAAAGCTTCTCAAATTGATCGGGATAGCAGGGATCATCATCATCAAGGCATCTACAAGGTTTTCCAGGTAAGATCTACAAGTTAGTACTCTTCTTCCAGATCTCAATCCATTGGCATCTGTCTTCTTCAATTTTCACCTTAAAACCCTAAATAATAAAAACCAAAAATATTAAAAAATCAGACCACTTGATCTTGGGGCAGACCATTTATGGGTTTCATAGATCGGGTCTTGCCCTAAAGGAATCACCCTCAAAGCTGAGCTAGAAGTGGCTGGTTTTCCCTAGATCTGAAAAATTGATTTCCTAGCTCTATCGCTACCCCCTGTGCTGCCAATTCATCCCTTGATCTGACTTTTTTCGGCAAATTGCTTTCTTGGGTTTGTAGATCGGGCAAATTCCCAGGTGGGTCTCCTCCAACGCTGGACAGATAGTGACTCCATTGCCCTAGATATGACAGGCACTGATCTCCAACCCTAGCGCTATCCCCTGTTTGGTCCCTTTTTCCTGTGTTTTGACTTTTCCCTGGTGACTTGGATACTTTGACATTGTCATATCTTCTTTCGAGTCTATCGATCGGTACTAGATAGCCCCAATCATGTCCTTGCCTTCCCTGCATTGGTCACGTTTCCCAAGGCAGCGGATATCTTCACCTGTTGCTAGTACCTCAATCCCAGATCTAGTATTTACCTCGTAGGTCACCTGTGTCCCAACTTGGCTTGAATCTCATACTTCCTAAATCCTTGATCCAAAGCCTTGGCTCACCCAGTGACATCATCCATAGATCTAGGTTTCCATTACCTCACACCTCACATACTTCAAGTCCATTGGATCTGATCTGGTGTCTAGGTTTGATCTCTCCCGTCGGGAGTAGATTTGGGTGTCCCCCTTTGTTGTCTTGGGCTAAGATAACATAAAGCGAAGAATGCCTCGATTGGCGTGACAACCATGCATTTGGGAGTCGAGGCAATCTTGGTTCCACCTTCTTAGTTGTTGGTCCCTCTACCATCCATCCTGGATCCACCTCACATAGGCAACTACAAGGTTGGTGATAATAGGAGTAACTAGCATATGACCTTGGTGTCAGTGGGGAGAACGAGATGATCACATTATCTAGAGAAAACCTTCCTTGTATATGATGATGAAATTTGAGACTGGCACGTGTGGACCTGTTGAGGCCTGGAAATTCGCAGGCGACAACAGTAAGGGATTCTCCCCAATCAACGTTCCCAACTAGCCCGTCCACTGTTTGGTATAGGGAATCCGTCCGGTTTTACAGTTCGGCTACCGTAGGTCAAAGTAACAACAAGGGTTTACCGGTTGCGGCTCGATCCACCGGAATTTGTATTTTTTGACTTAAGAATGATATGCAAGTATCTAACTGATTATGCAGGGTGGTGAAGGATGCGGGGAGCAGTCACAATGTGATGTGCAGGTTCTTACCTATCGTCTTAGGCTCACCAACACGAGAATCACACATGCATCTATGATCTAAAATGACTACCTATCTATATGCCTATCTGTTTATCTCTATCTACCTATCCCCGGGGAGCCAAATTATACTTAATAAATATGAGCAATGCGGATGTGCACACATGATAAAAGCAAGTACAGATAGCTGACCTTTACTTTTACAGGCATGAACAATGAAAGGTATTTCCACAACTAGCTAACCAATTGTTTCGTAATAAGCATGCATTACTCATGGTGGTTATTTCATAAAATAAATCAGAAATCCTTTAAACAAGTCATAGGTCATAAGTTAGAATGATCTCACGATTCACGGATAATATGCTGAAAAACAAAGTAGTTCATCTTTCGACTATCCATGGCAAACAATTGAAATCCCACCGATCTTCTTTCAACAGGCAAACTGTAATTTTTATTGCAAAAGGAAATAGTTCTTCTTACAACAACCTTCCAGTCTTACTGGGGAAAAAAGCCCCTTTTCCTCTCTACATTTCCTACTTTTATACAAGAAGCTAAAATTTGGTTGGGCTGCCCAAAATAACTTTTGGGCTTCCCAACCCTTGGTTTTCCCAACGCTTCATTTTTTCCCCAAAATCTTTTACAAAATTTTAATTAATACAAAGCAGACCGGTCCCCTATGAGGAGGGTCCCGCTTGGTTTTCTAGGAATTTTTTCCATGCTGCTGCCTCAGCAGCGAGACCTTCAAACGAGCTAGGCTCTAAAAACTGGATGTTTAGCTCAAACTTCCCGGCCTGGTTTCTAATGGCGTCCACCCTGGCTGTGTTTAATCGCACCTGGTCTTCTAAGAGCTGCACACTAACAGCTGTATGACCTATCTCATTTCTCAGAACTTGGTCATTGATGGCTTTGATGTGCTGTACTTTTGCTTCTTCATCCTGCTGTCCTTTCTGCAACATTTCTACAAACGAATCATGATCTGGGAACTCATATAGCCTCTGCTCGGCTTCTACCTGGCATCGGTTGTAGGTAACTAGGGCTCTCCTGAAGAATTCTGTGCAGGCTCTCTTTGTCTTCTTAACCGTTTTCTTGAAATCTTCTGTAGTATTGATAGCGAATTCTATCAGATCATAGTCCCGTTTGAGGGCTTGTTTATCCTTGGAGGGTAGTTCTGCCGGAACTTCCTCATTATTCTTCGCCCTTGCTATCCTTGTAGTCAGTATTTCGAGGATGTCTTGAGACCTGTCAACAAAATAAGAAGCGGTGTCCAAGATTTCGTCCAGTCGGCTATCAATCTGGAGGACCTGGCATCTTTCTTCTTCCAGAGCAGTCTGCAGGTGTACCACTTTGGCTTTCTGAGCCAGGATATGTTCTTTAAACGGCTGCAGATCGACTTGCTGCTCCTTAGTTGTCTCCAGTTCAGCAGTCAGAGAAGCCAGCTTATCTTTCAGCTCTTTGATGTATTCGGTATTGGACTCATAGATGATATTCTGTTGTGCCTCTAGGTCTTCCACTTTTGCCCTCAACTGTTCCTTCTCATTTCTCAGATTTTGGACTTCTTGTTGTACATTTTCTAGAGCCTCTTGTGCTGTCTCTTTGGCTTGCGCCTCTACCTGGAGAGCATGGATTTCACCCTTTGTGGATTCCATTTCCCTTAGCACGTGCTCATACTTCCTTTTTAGTCTATTACCCTCATTTCTTTCTTGCCTCAGTGTGTCTTTTAGCTGAGCAGTGGTCTTCTTTGCCGACTCTAGCTCAATCATTATCTTGTTTACATTATCAGCGGAGGCATCAATTAGTGCAGCCCCGGCTCTTATCGTGAGCATGGGGTCTTTGTCTGTCCCTAGCATGACTGCTGTATCTGTAACCATTTTTCCTGATAGATCTTTTGCCTCCACCTTCTTTTCCGTCCTCCTCATGATTCTTTTGGTGGCCCTGTCGTAATAGATAGTGCTGAAGTCCGGGACTTCTTCCCCTTTCTTCTGGACGAAAGGCACTAATTGGAGCATAGGGGTTACAGGAGTGCTAGCAGTAGGTACTTGAAGGATTTGCTCCTCAGGGTTTTCCTCTTCCTGACTCTGCCCTGTTGGTGTTTCAGAGGCTGACTGTTGTGTTAACTTTATCTTCCCAGCCTCTTGGTTTTGAAGCTCTTCATCCAGCTTTCTTTTTGCTTCTTCCGATGCCAGTCTAACTGCTTCTTCAGCCTCTTTGGCTGCTTCTTGAGCTTTCTCAGCTGCTTCTTGGGCAACTTTCCTCTTTTCTTCCTCTCCTTTCTGCAGCCATTCTGCAGCTTCCTGTTCTAGCTTTTGGGCCTCTTCCTGTCTTTTCTTGGCCTCTTCTTCAGTTCTGGCTTGCTCAGCTTTGGCTTGCTCTCCCCCTTTTCCACCTTTGGTGGGGTTCTTTGGTTTGAATCTTCTGCTGAGTGCCGTCATGTTTGGAGCCCTCTGAAAAACAGATTCATCCTTATCATAATGATGGGTATATTCATAGAACACTTTATGATTCTTGCAGTGCTCAGCCACTTTACCCCGAGTGTCATTGCGCCGGAAAGGCATCTCCCCAAAATGGAACTTCCCTAGTTCCTCTATAAATTCCGCAGCTTGCTTCACATTGGCGAATCTGCAGTTGCCTAACTTGAACGTTA
>LPNX011217743.1:214461-252145 GCA_001517045.1 Pseudotsuga menziesii | reverse complement strand
CCATCCTGAGGTTATCCAACCAATCATTTGACAGGAAGATTTGAGGCTCTGGCAGGTGGTAAGCCAGCGCCACATATCCTGGGCTAAATGCAGCATAGCGCTGACCTTCGACATTTCCTATAAGCATTGTGTTGCTATTTGTGTGGGGCAGAATCCATCTCATAACATCAGAGCATGGGAACAGCTCTGGTCTGGTGGCCACCTTCATGATGGCGGATTTCTCTATGTTGGCATAAATGGGCTCCTCTTCGAGACCCATGTCTGGGACTTCCCTGCGGGAAATCAATCTGTATACCTCATCCCATTTATACTCAGGCTCAACACCCAAGACACACTGGGTGTCCTCATATATATATTCTACCTGTGTAACGACCTCTATTGTTGATTGTTCTTCGACCATAGGGGCCTTCTTTTTCTGCCTTTTGGACATTGTACGCTCTTCCTGCCATGTATAACATTTATCATTAAGCAATTCGAATTTGCGAACATTGTGCAGCCATTTATTCATTCTCAAGTGTATTATGACTTGTAATGAAATTAAGACATAAGCCCTTCAGGCTGAAGAGTTGAGCTAGTATGCAATATTGTGTACTGTGCTAATATCCTGTGCAACAAAAGCATGCATTGCATAGCTCTATAATGCCTTGAGACTAGGGTGCAATATTTCATGACTTGATTTATGTGAAGTATACATAGTTCTGAACAACCTACCACTGTTGCATGATATCAAGCTTATCAACTATGTTTGGGACAGCATTAAATCTACACCATTATGTGACATGCTAATTTCCCAGGATGGCAATTCATTGAAGCAAAATATGCACATCATATGCAGAGTGCCATAAAGTGAAGGTAGGCCTAGAAACTAATGCATGTATGCACAACCCAAGCACGCCCTAACTAAAGACTAAAACCCGCGCAATACAGTGAGCCACCATCTCGTAGTGCCGTTTCTCCTATTAAAATAACTTGCAAATGCAAATGAATGAAGCTTAAAAGCAAAGGGCCAAATGTAACTGTCCACAATTCAAATATTTCGACGACATGGCGCTATTAAGGATAAAAACGGCAATAGTTCGTGCTGCTCACGGAAAGGTAATTACATCGGTGCGGCTAGAGACTGCGGGCATAAACATTCCTTTTCTGCATACGAGGTTTTCATTCAATCAAGCTATCTTCAAAACGCAATACTACAGCAGCAAAGCCCTAGGTTTTAAAACAGCCGAAAACGACGACTTGCGCGGCGCGGGCAGAGGTTCGGGCTCGAAAATGGGCGAACAAAATAGGGAAACTGATCAACAGAGGAAAATTAACAAACCCTCAGCAAAACCCCCATCGGAACTACTTCCTGGACCTCCTTACTACAGGTGCAGGCGGCATAACGGCCACCTGCACCGCGCCTTCCTCCACTGCGCGCAGGGCGGAACTAAAACGGCCGAGGTAAACAAATAAAACGCGGGCTCTATAAAAGAAAACGACCACCCCCCCTTTCTAACCGCAAACAGCTACCCCAACCGGACATTATCTCAATATGCGGGCGGAAAACACAAGAAAACGACTATGGCACCTAGCCGCGGGAAAAATTCATTACGCGGGCAGGACAGGAAGTGTATACACAACCCTAGTAATACCCCAATCCCCAGCACATCACCCAATTAAAACCTTGAATAGCACTAGGTAAGGCGGTAACGATCCTACCTGGCAGTAAGGCGCAGCTGGTGAGGCGACAACGGTTAAGCTTCCAACCGACACCTGGACGTGGGTACAAGCACAGAGCTCCACAAAGTTCGCAGGGTCGACAGCGCGGAGAAGACAAATGACAACTCGGGCCCAAAATAACAATAAAAAATCCAAAACCCTCGGCGCCCGTATATAAACAAAGTCGCACGTGCGAGGGCTCTAAAACGGCCGCGGAACCAAACCTGAGTCGGGCGGCTAGAACCCCAAACTGTCCGCAACAACGGACAGTCCCCAGCACCAACTCACCCGCCACGGCTAATAGAACGCATGAATCACGATGATCGGGCGTGGAACGGAAGTGGAACAGGGCGGCGAGAGTCATAGACCTTCCGCAACAGCGGATCGTTCCCAGCGTCAATTCACCTGCAACGGCGGATAGAGCACGTAAACGAAAGATCGGGCACTGGCGGGAACCTACATCGGAAGCCAAGAAATGGGACTCCTCCGCAACGGCGGGCGTTCACAAGTTGAACTCCATCCGCAACGGCAGAAAGCGCGAAGCTAACGGGCTCCGATACGCAGCCGGAAGACAAATCAAAGCGCAGATCGGAAGATAAGATAAAGTCAAAGCCCAACATGATCCGTAACGGCGGACGCCCGGAAAGAAGATCTGTCCGCAACGTCGGACGATGGAGAACTCAATCCTTCCGATGAAGAATAGAAAACCACCCGAAACGTCAGAGAATCGAAGTTCATCCGCAACGGTGGGACAATAAACCATCCGTAACGGTAAAAACAAAGCAGGCAACCTCCGCAACTGCGGGAAGAACAAATGACTCAACTCCTGATGAAAAAATGACTTTAAAGACATGCAAAAGCAAAGATGAGCTTGATAATGGAAGGGATCATTTAAAAGTATCCAAGGAGTAAAACAGATCGGTTGATAGCAAATCAAAGTGCTGTAAAACCTTCCGAAAAATCATAGACCAAAATCGAGAAGAAAAACCGACTAAATCAAAGCAGAGGAGGGTCCTAATTTTTTTTAGAATTTTGGGAAATTGTTGCAGGTGCAACAGGACCATATAGACGAAGAGGGGTTAGTACTTAGCCATAAGAGTTAAGATCTAATCGACAGCATGTCAGACCTCCTACAGGGCTCACATTAGCCCCACGAACATCCATGTAGGAAGATCAGTGCCTCAGTAGTAGGTTGCGGGCCCTACAGGGCTCCCAATCAGCATATTGAGCCCCACAAGGGCTGGAGTCAACAAGCCATAAGTTTCTCATGCAATCTTCAACATTTTTTCTCTTGGTATGTGTATGCCCTAGGAAATCTACTCTCTGATGTAATATGCTCAATAACTCTGCTCATTGTCATCTCAATCATCAATAAAGGAAGGTTTTCTATTGTTGGGGTTTTCCACCTGTAAAAGGTTTCCCTAGGGTAAAATTAGTGTGGATTTGTTTGACATTATTATCTGTTGGTTATTATTACTGCATTAGATCTGTTATTTCCTGATTATTCAAAGTTCTCAGTTTATCAGTGATGGTATATTAGACCTAAAATAAATTAAAAAGAAGACATTAAATTTTGGTTCCGTTAGATAAAAAAATTGAGCCTGCAATAATTTATCAGATCTGCTATAAAATTGAACATCTATAAGGCATCCACCTTCTATCTTGTAATAATAAGTAATAAAGGAAAATCAAGTGGGCTACCCAACATCCACACCCCATCCCCCCCACGGGCAGTTGTGTCATCTCTTGGTGTGGTATGCTTCTTTTCAATTTCTGCTTTCTTTCAAGTATACTAACCAATAGAATAGATTTGCTTTTAATTAGTTTAACCTTCTTTCAAGTTTTATTTATAAATTTAAAATTTGAATAACGAACCCAATCTTGTTTTCTCGAAGTACCAAAAGAGCCTGCACGAGGAAGGGAAAAGAGATTCTTGGCCTTTAGTAATTAACACAACATTTTATTGCTTTGCAAGTTCTTTTTGCTTTTTTTTGTTAATTGGAACAAATACTTCGTACAATCTCCACGTATGCTCTTGTCCATCACATGCTTGCCTTCCTGAGCTTTGGAATAACTAGAAACAAGATTCGTCGCACTCAATAAAGCTCCACATTTAATTAACAACTCACACTTAATTAAAACTAATCTCTCTTAAAGGATGGAGATTCGATGTCTTGCCTTGTTTTCTTGTGGCAAATTTCATAGAGAAAGGGGAACAACTAGGTAGTGACCATGGGGATCTGTCAGGCTACACACTTGTTTGGTGTTAGTGTTGGACACACCTTCGCGACTCTGATCTAGTCCCTCTTCTCGTGTGAAACCACACTCGACAATCTGGACTTGGTTCCTCATACCTCACAGTATATTGAAACCCCCTTTCTCGTAATCCACTCATCCATAATAATTAAAATTGACCAAGAGGCATTGCTAAACATTCTCTTTCAACAGACTACATTTATCCTTTTCAGCACTAGTTTAATTAAATTATACTTTGCTTAAGTGAATTCAATGTCGTGATTGGTTACCATTTACAAATTGCTCGTTTAATTCATATGCGATGCTCTTGTTTTAGTATTTCATTTCAAACTCCTAGAATAATTTCACTTTTGTAACTTAGCTTTAAAGCCTTAGTTTCTTTTCTTAGGGACCACCCTGCTTGGCTTCACTAGGAGTTGCGTTAGACGATGGAGTCAAGTATCAGGTGACAACACTTGACTCAAGACTTGCCCCTAAGGACACACCTAGTGGCTTGAAGATTTTTGCCATGCGTACCCTGAGGTGTGTATCTGACAACATTATTTTTTGGCATCGTTGCTGGGGATACATCTTTTTATTCCTAGAGTATGACTTTTGTTTTCTCCTTTTTTGTTTTTGCTTTGTTTGATGAATGTTTTGAGTAGATCTTTAATTTTCATGTGGCGACTCCACTAACCTTTTCCTTTTTATAAAATTACAAAGAAAAGCAAAAGAAAAAAAATTGTGAGAGATATTTAATGCACTTTCTTCTCACATGGCCACTCCATTGAAGGGATAAAACCTCGCTCTCATAAAATTGTTGAGATTTTTTGGAATGGTGTACAACTAGGAGGCTTCGGTAAAGTGGTAAGGGGTCTTGATGCAATGACCTTGGCTTACAAGATAAATTGTGTTAAAGTTGATGGCTCCAACCTCTACAAAATGCATTAATAACTATTGTCTCTATGACTCTGCTTTGCGGTCTTTTTGTCCAATTCAGGCCTTCATGGTACAATATTTCCGTTGATATACTTGATTGTTGCTCCTTGTATACTTAAATTTGAGTTGATTGTATTCTTTTGATAAGTAGTTCTAAATGTCTATAAAAAATTGTGGAAGTTCTATTTGTATTCTGATTTTTTTGTTGCAATTGAAAATATATAAATTGTAAAATTTGGGGTTTCGACAAAAAAATTCAAAATCATTTAGAAGTTAGAACATAGTAGCTAAATGCCAAATTTATATATCACGCTAAAATGACAATTATAGATCAGACACGCACAAAAACATATTGTCATAGATTCTTACTATGCTTTTTGGTGAAGGCCATTGGACTTGAAGGAGATGTTCGCAAAATAGAGGATGCTGCTCGTGTTGTTGAATTAACAGTGAAGCAGTTTGGAAGGCTTGATATTCTTGTGAATGGTGCTGCAGGCAATTTTCTTTCTCCCGCAGAGGATTTGTCTCCAAATGGCTTCCGAACAGGTAGTGGCCCATATTTGCTTTGACAATGATTTCTAGAAACATTTTTATGAAGTATTTTTTAAGCAGCATGGTGAACAGGGAAAAAAATTAAATTATACCAAATTGGTAATCTGTTGTCTGGGACTTGCTGGAATGCCATTTCTTTTTTTATGCAACTAATTTGAAAAGGTTTGTAAGCTGTAACTTTTGAACTAGGATTTTGTTATATCTGTTTTCATGGAACATGTCTACTGGTCATTCTGCCCCTTTTCTTCTACTCTAGCCATGTCGTTAATCAAAAAGTCCTCTTAGGTGGTCATGTTTTAATATCTTGTGAGTTGATAGACTCAGGACTTTGTGATTGCTTGTTGGTAGTTGGCAAGTCCAGCTGGAAAGATTCATATTTCTCTAAGAGCTCTGATGTGATTTAAGATTAATTTCTGCAAGGAATTACTTATTTTTATTCTTTGTATTTTTACTGCAAATATATTTGCTATGTTTTCCATTGACTTTATACTTGGCCCCTTTCATAATCTCCCTTTTGCAGTTCTTGTCACTTTAGCTTTAGGCCATTCCTGAGATTTGATGTTACCGTTTTGAAATTTTTAATTTGAGGTAAATGTACCACGACCTTCTATAAATGTCGTAAATTGAAAAATGTCATAAAATTTTAAAACTTAATTCTATGCATTCTTTTTTATAAATAGATATCGAGAAAGTGATTTAACCTCTGTAATAAATTCTCATTCATAACCCATCTGTGTATCATAGAATATCTGATATTTCAACAGTAATTACTAATAAGATGTTTGGTTGTTCAGACTCCAGAGTCCAGACGTCTGTTGTGGGTAAATTTTCATGGTTTTCAGTGCTCGCTGTTTTATTTTTTACCTTGTTTGTAGGAAGTTACATTTTGTACTTTCTCTCCAACTGTCTCAAGAATATGTTTGTATTGGGCCTATGGGGCACCGTATATATGCTTTTATAGTGTAGTATTTTGATGCACTGATATAGTGGCAATTCTGATACCTGTTTGTTCTGGCATTACTGTTTAGCGATATTCAACTTCATTGAAATAATAAAATGTCTCCAGGTATTTTTGGAAGCTGAGATGTAGACATGAGAGGAATTGTCATTTTTTTCCTTTTTGTTTCAATACCAAAATTAAGGTGTGCAGATGTATGCATGGTCACATACACATACATGTGTATAGACACATCCATATACAAATAATTTTGTATGATTTGTGTGTATGTATGTTGTTACTGCCTAAAACACACTTGACTGTGGAAAAGTCTTCCAACCGCTAGGTGTGTTCCCGAGGGAAACTATGAGTTTAGAACCCAATGTCATCTCGATACCTAATTCCTTTGTTTAGACCAAACTCCTAAAAAGGTCAAGGGGGGTAGTTCCTATTTACTATGTTTCAAAGGTTGTGTTTTAGGAGTTAAAAGATGATTAGATTAATTTAATCTTTATGGCAATCAATTATGCAAAAATGCGATAATTTCAAATGATAGGCAAATCCAAAGTTGCATGATACGGGGAAACGGAAACGTGTATCCGATACGGGAATGCGATGGAAACGCGACCCCCCAAAATTTAGGAAACGGGGAAACGCGATATATATATATATATATATATATATATATATATTAACAAATTAAATGTGAAACATAAATGACAACTTACAAGTGATAAATCATTAATGATAATTTCAAACATCAAACATTTTGATTTAACTATAACATCACATTTTTACTCATGAGTCATCACATTTCATTCATAAGTCCATCACTCAAATTGTTTGAACTCTCCATTTTAATTATCAATATTTTTTATTTTAAAATATTAATCATTTAATTTATAATAGTAAAAATTAAAATAAAATTTACATTATTTCTAAGGTAAATATCCCAAAAATTTCAAAACCAACAAATTTTCAAAATACTAAATTTATGACATTTTCATAACATCCATATAAGAGGCTAATACATGTTCTTGTTAGGGCTTATAAAGATATTATTCCCTTTTCTCCTTAACTATACAACTAAGAAAAACCATTACTCCAAAATACTCTTATCAAAAGCATTGAAACATCCCTAAGTCACTTTATGCATGACTTAAAAAAATAAATTTGTGGTCAGTGATCATACATCACAACGATTTTGAACATTTTCGATGAGGGCTACGATTATTTCATATGTACAATTATGTGAAAAAGGAATAATTTAATCAATAATTTTTTTAAAAGTTTGGTGTATATCTTTAATATAAAAATAACATATAAGTATGTGGTATACTTGGTCGCAATATTTTATTGTTCTATATAAACTCAAGGAAACCAACAAAAACAAATTAAATTAGAATTTTGATAATAAAAGGTTGGAGTATTTCGATAAGTTTTAAATGACATAATTTCTTATCAAATAAAAAGTTCCTCATCATATGTATTCCATTAAATTCTATCACATTCTTTGCATCTTTAAACCAAAACCATTAATACATTATTGCACAGAGCAGATTTTTTATTTATTTATTTTTCTGATATCAACTATTTCACATGAAGGAATGTTACACAAACAATTTGAACCCGCGAAATGGAGAGTTCAAACTCGCGGAATGGTGAATCGACCTGTCAAACCCGTGAAGGAGAGTTGAAACTTGAACACCGGTTGCAGCAGACACGTGAAGATTATTGGTTATTTCTTCATGTTTTAAAAACTATTTGATTCCTAAACCCTATTCGGTGTCTTTAAACCTGACCTAAGCGTTTAAACCGGCGAAAGACACCCGATATGTCAACTGGGCCCAGTTTTGCCCTAATCCGAGAGTGAAACGCGGCGTGAGGGAGGTGATACGCGTGTGAAACGAGTTTCCAGTTTTCTGATACACGTTTCAAACTCGTGGTACGGCATCGTTCTGTCTGAAACGAGTTTCCAGAGCGTATCACACGGGTTTCAGTGTTTCAGACCGGAAACGAGCTTGGTACGGGGGGGTTTATGACGTTTCCTGCAACGTAGGGCAAATCTTTCTTTGTTCGTAAACCAAATATAATTGCAAGATAAATATAGTATTAGTAAACCAATGCCTGCTTGAATTGGGCTATGGAGTCACAAGCAAATATTACTATAAAAAAGCCAAAATGCACAAATTGCTCTAAAACATTCATTCACCACAATAATCAAACGATCACATTCATCAAATGTAAAATACTTTAAGCAAATGAACTAAAGTGTACGAGATGAGCTTGAAGTAGAACTAAACCAAATGAATGATGACTACAATAGTAAATAAAATGAAAGATCGTGATGTTGTGCAAGTGGTCCAATAGATTTTAATTTAGTTTAAGGTCTTTCTTCAACTTAGCGGATTAATGTGTTTGGATATGAAAATAAACGAACGAACTAATGTGTCTGCCTCCAACCCTTATCCCTTAACTGAGAAAAACTATTGGGTGCTCAACAAGAGAGGACAAGGTTCTTTCTTAGCCCCACAAGTCAGTCCCAAGAACTAGCCGAGTGCTCAACAGGAGGACAATAAGTGCCACGAGGTCCAACGACCTCTACCCCTTTAGCTCCACACACTAATCCTCTTTTCTCAATCTTGCAATAATAGATTGAAATGCCTATTTGAAACAGCCTAGCTGGTTGTATTCGAAACCCTCTAATGGATTAGTCAATCAATTGACGATAATTCCATAGTAAAAATATAATTGCTGAATAATTGATAAATATATAAAAGATATGATTATTACAAATGATTGTCGTCTCTTATATACAACTTAGGCATTGGCTTGAAAGGTCACGTCTTTTTAATATTATACCTATTAATGACTATTAATTATTATTAATTATATTTTAATTTATTTTCGTAACACTATTATTCTAGCCAATTCGAATCTTCTCCCTTTCTTGTCACACATGGCCGGACCAACCAACAAGGGGAGTGAATACGGGGTAAAAATTGGGGCCAGGTTTATTTTAAACAAAATGAAGAATTTATCAATTATTCACAACGCAAGCCAGCACGATATTGCAAGGGTGGCGTAGCCAATTCACTTGCAAGGTGTGGGCAAATGAAAATAACAAAAAATGAATGTTTAGCCGGCACAATTTTGCAAGGATGGCATAGCCAAATCACTTGCAAGGCGTGGGAAAAATGAGGTTGAAATAAAATAGAATGCTAGCCGCTACGATTTTGCAAGGATGGCATAGCCAAATCACTTTCAAGGTGTGGGATAAATAAAAGAAGAAAATATATAAAATGAAACTCTAACTAGGCTAAATCCAAGCCAATCAATGCTTGCTTATGCAAAGGTGGGCAAGCCCAACTTCTTTTGCATGCAAGGATAACAAACAGGGGAAACTTCAACTTAACTTAAAATGCAAAATAAGAAATCCAGTCCAAGAGACTCTTTTGGACTTGTTACAATGGCTGAAATTTCAACATAAAAATAAGAGGAAAGAGGTGGGAAAAACCGTGTTTTCACTCCTTTCTTGTGATGGCCTTGAAGCTTTTCCTTTGGGGTAGCCTTTGCACCCTCATTGGCTGAAATTTGACAGAGTTTTGCCTTGTTTTGTTACCAACTTGCTAAAAACCAGCAAACAGAAAATGATAAAATGTGCCCAAAATCACTTTGGGGAAGTTATTATGTTACTGCAATATATATACAAAATTTACACAAAGTTGCCAAATGAATAATTTTGAAAGAACTTGAGTATAAAATGGTTAAAATCAGATTTGAAACACTCAACAAACTAAAATTAAAATGCAGAAATTTGTATGTAAAGAAAGAGAAAATTGGTTCTTTGTTCTTCAAGAAGTAAAGCAATGGGGCATCCAATCGAGGAACCCCACTCTTCAATCCAAATAACCTGCAACTCATAAGATTTTTACTACACAACTACTAGAACGCGAGAATCAAATAATGAGCAAAGAAATCATAAACTTCAAACTAGAAAATATATGAACTTCTTTTGCTACAAGAATGAAAACTCACAAAATTTATGGAATGCAAATACCATAAATCTTACCAAAGCAAATAAGTATGCTTCCATGGCCAACCAAACTTGTGTAGCTCCTTAAGCATATAAGCAAATCATCAATGGGAACAATGGACACAAGATTCCTCCAAAGATTTTCATTAAGAAAGCCAAATGGCTGAAAATTACAATGGCCCAAGCAAGAGCAAGGGCAAGAGAGCAAAAGCATGAAAGAGTGTGTGTGTGTGTGTGTTCCAAACGAGGAAGGGAAACCTCCTTAAATAGGAAATGAGTGAAGAGAGAGCCCAAGTACATGCAAGCCACTTGTCAAAATGAGAGAGTGGGAGCTCAAAGAGGGGAACCACTTCTTTTGGGGGCACCTCCTAGGGTGAGAAATGAAATAAAAACGAGGAGTAAACCCTTTGTTACCGACTAGGTTGCATCTAGTTGGACTTTCAGTGAGCCACCAAAGCTGAACAAATCGTTGTTCAAATTCAAGAGTTCAAAAGTCCATTCAGGCCTTCCAAGGCCCCCTTTTCATTTTTTTTACCACATGTTCATACCCTGCGGGGAAGTTGTAAAAGATTTGCTAGCATGGGTTTTTTGTAAAGATCTTGACTTCCTAGGACTTAAACATCAATCCGGGTATTCCAAGGTGTTTTTTTTTCCTTGGTAATTATATGTTGTTGAATAAACGGCTTATAATGTTCAAGTTTTTCACTGCTCCTCCAAACTTGGAATGGTCGTCTTGATGGTTAGGCCTTAGGAGGTTATTAAAGTTCATGGGTTAATGTATATGAACATGCTAGCCATTATTATTAAGTCATATGGACATGTGCTAGGTCCCCTATGTTTTATTTTATGTTTTGAGAAAAATATTTTTCCCGTGAACTTAAGGCTATTTTTTAATTGTTTAAATTGAGAAAATTATTGTTGTAATAATATTGTGGTTAGAGGTCGGATTTTGCCATGGGGGTGCTCGTTTTCTAACTCAGAGCACCCGTTGTACCCCTAAACCCACTTTTTCTAAGTTTTAAGTGATAAATTTATTACTTAAGTAAATCATCTCCTAAAAATAAAAAAAAAATCAATTAAAAAATAAAAAATTAATTAAATTGGAGAGAATATCCAAATTCCTAAATCAGTGGATTCTTGTCCGATTTAATTGAAATCAGTTTCTATCGACTTCCTTAAGTCAAGGCAAGTCATCTCCTTGATCAAAGCGTCATCTTCAGTGGTGATCTAGGCATTTGCGAGTTGTTCATGGCTTGAGGATTGAGCCTCTCTCTAGGATTTGTTAGTTTTTCTTAATATTATAGCAGTATATCTTAATTGCATTAATCAAAAGGATCACTAGAAGATAGACAAAGCACATAACAATAACACAAGTATTTTTATCCTGGGAATCCCAAATGGGAGAAAACTTAACAACCTTCATGTAGAGATAAAAATTTCGAGATCAGTGTACAATAAAGAAAGAGAAAAGATGAAAGTATCTTCCAGAGATAGAAACCCCAAAAGCAGTCTTCTCCTTCACTAGGTGCGGGCTTCTCTCTCTTAGAAAACTGCAAACTTCATTGTGTAGCTGTGTGTTATAAGGAGGAGGGGCGCCTCTTATTTATACTGATTTTCCACTAGGAAAATCACTGGGGCTAACTTCACTTGGGGGAGCAATATAAATTTATATTTTATAATATTATTTTATCTTTTCTTTTGCTTGCTTTTCTCCCCAAGGTCTACATTGTTCTTTCTAGGGTTTGTATGATGAATTACAAGTTCAACTCCCGTAGAAGGAACAATTCAAGAACAATAAGAATAACTTCTGAAGTTGCACAAATTCCAACACTCCCTCTCAACAAGGAAGGTATTCTTCAGTCTTCATTAGCATCATGATTATCTGGGTTTCATCTATACATCTATATTGTCTCTATCATCTCTAAACGTGCTGAAGGTTGTCTTTATGAATTTGTTCTATCTGGATGTCTGAGAGAAAATTTTCTGCTACCTGTTCGTCTCTACTGTCGATGGAATACTTCCATGCCTGGTTAGAGATCCTGGATGAGCACATGTGCACGACCGTCTACTACCTGTTGGTCTCATATGCCGATGGGTTACTCCCATACCTGGCTGAGAACCTAAACGAGTAGAGGTACCTATGCAATAACACGACCATCTGCTACTTGTCCGACTCATTTGTTGATGGGATTTATCCCATACTTGGCTGAGCACTTGGACGAGCAAAGGCACCTGGGTGAACCCGACCATCTACTACTTGTCTGTCTCATCTGCTGATGGGATTTCTCTCATACCTGGTTGAGATCCTGGATGAGTAGAGGTACCTGGGCAAAAGTATAGTAAATGTCTCTTAGTCATCTCTCCCTCTCAAGGATGGATGTGTTCTCTTCTACTCCAAGTCTTCTGCGAAAGTATTCAAATTTCACCCTGGGAAGAGGCTTGGTGAGAACATCTGCAATCTGGTCATCTGTCGGAATATACTGTAGCTTGACCGCACCTTTCTGCACCAAATCATGTATGAAGTGATACCGAATTTCTATGTGCTTCGTCTTGTTGTGAAGAACTGGGTTCACTGGCATCTGCACACAACTCTGGTTATCATAGTGAATCATAGTTGGCTCTGGAATCTAGCCAAACAATCCTGCAAGAAGTTTACGAAGCCAAACTGCTTCTCGGGCTGCTAAACTAGCAGCCATATACTTGGCCTCTGCAGTACTGGGAGCTACTGAGTTCTGTTTCGTACTGTACCAGGAAATTACTGTAGATTCCAGACTGAAACAACATCCTGAAGTACTCTTCCTATCAGTAGTGCATCCGACCCAATCTGAGTTTGTAAACCCTTGCAATTTCAAGTCACATTCTGAATCATATCATAGACCATATGCCACAGTGCCACGTAAGTATCTGAGCACATGTTTTGCAACAATCCAGTGAATCTGCCTCGGTTCGCACATGAACTGACTGAGAGCATTCACAAAAAAACAAATATCTGGTCTGATACATCAAGGACCCAATTAGCTGGCGATAGATGGTGGGATCAATCAAATTTGAATTTGAAGTAGAATCTGTCAGCTTCTTCAAGTTTGCATCCATTGGAGTAGCTATGAACTTGCAGTCCAACATTCCGAATCTTTTTAGTATGTCTATGGTGTATTTTCCTTAGCCTAGGAAAATCTTCTTCTGCTTCTGCCATACTTCTAATCCCAAGAAGTAATGCATCAATCCAAGATCCTTCATTTCATACCCAGAGGCGAGTTTCTTCTTACACCATACATTAAGTTTCTCATTTCCGGTGAGAAACAAGTCATTAACATATAGTACCAAAATTAGTGGCTCATCATTTACAGCCTTGTAGTAAAGGTTGGGGTCTGCATCTCTCTTGGTGAATCCCAGACTTACCGGGAATCCGTCTATTTGTCCATACCAAGCACGGGGTGCTTGCTTGAGTCCATATAAATCCTTTTTTCAGCTTGCATACGTGAGACTCCTTTCCATGGACAACAAACCCTTCTGGTAGTTCAATATATACTTCTTCCTCAATAATACCATTGAGAAAGGCTGTCTTGACATCTATCTGATGTAACTTCCATCCCATAGTTGAAGCAATAACAATGATTGATCTGATGGAAGTATATGGAGCCACGGGAACAAATGTTTCATCATAATCAATTCCCTCTTTCTGGGAGAATCCTCTGGTAACAAACCTAGTCTTGTATTTTTCAATGCTACCATTTGCTCCATGCGAAGTTTCATGCTCCTCTGCATTCTGCAAAATCTGTTGTGCCTATTTAGGTCTTGTTGTTGCCCAAAACTGGCACGTGAGTGCTGAAGCCCGAAATGCGGGGGCGTCGGCCTGACGACAACTCTCTCTCTCGAGAGGCCAATGTCACCATACCCCTCTCTCCTCGCTTTAGGTTGGCTCTTCTCCAGCTCTAGGGGGTTTCCATAAGTTAGGATCGCTAAGGCAGGTGCGACTGAGGGCAAGGTGATCTGAAGAGGCTACCTTAGAGAAACTCGGGTAGCAAAAAGGAAAATGATTGTGCTTAATGGATGGGAAGGGAAGGGAGGATCAGTCCTCGAGGGAAGACCAGTGTCAATATCCGAAGGGTGAATGGAGTCAAAAGGGGACTCGGGGAGGTCTTGTGTTTCACAAAAGGGAGACTAAGCTGGTCCGTTCCATAATCAGAGGTGAGGAGAACGAAAGTATAATTGGCTACTATCCATTACTCCTACACCTTTAAAAACATAACGACTACAAGCAACTTGGTAGCTTCAAATGCTTGCCCAATGTGCTAGATTGTTAGCCCTCTATGCTAAGTCTAGTTTACAACTTATGAAAAACAGACAAAGAACTATGACAGAGATGCCCAAGATATTCCAAAAAGCCCCAACATGATCTTCACTTTATTCAACTCTGGGAAAAATCCTCCCAGCCAATTTTTCCATGATGGTATATTTCAATTCAGAGTTTTGTAAGGCTCTACTCATGAAAGCTATCGGTTGCTCGAACCCTTCGAAGTTCTTCTGGAGCAACACACCGACAATAGTGTCTTCTGAAGCAAAAGAAAAGATCATGAAATCTTTCATGTAATCCGGGCTGACTAAGATAGGAGACCTAGTGATGGCATCTTTAATAGTGTCAAAGGCATTCCTTCCTTCAACTGTCCACATGAATCTAGCATTTTTCTTTAGGAGTGCTTGCATAGGTTTCATATGTTCAACTAAGTTAGGGATGAATCTCCTTATGAAATTAATATGACCGTTGAATGATTGGAGACCATTAACATTTCTGGGAAGGGGAATCTTTTGTATAGCTTCTATCCTCTCAGGGTCAATTTTGACCCCGTCTTTGTTGATAATGTGACCTAAAAGCTTTCCTTCTTCAATACCCAAGATTGACTTAGCCAGATTCAATGAAATGCCATATTTCCGACATCTTTCAAATACCTGCCTGAGATGACCTACATGGCTGGATCTATCTTTCAAAAAAACAGTGAGATCATCTTGGTAGATCTCAATGATTTTGCCAATCAACTCCTTGAAGGCATAATCCATGGCCCTTTGGAAGGTAGGTCCAGCATTTAAGAGACCAGAAGGCATTCTCAGATATTCAAATGTGCCCCAAGGAGTCGTGAAAGTGGTTTTGTGTCTATCCTCTTTTTGAATGACGACTTGATTATAACCAGAAAAACCATCTAGCATTGACATCATGCTCGATCCAGTGACCCGTTGGACGATGGTCTCCATGTTGTGGAGGGGATAATTGTCCTTTTGACATGCTATGTTTAGATTTCTGAAATCTATACATATCCTTAAACTCCCGTTCTTTTTTCTAACTACCACTAAGTTAGAACACCACGTTGAATGTCTCGTAGGAGCTATTATTCCTGTTGCTCACATGTTTTCTAACTCCTTCTTTACTATGGGTGCCAACTTAGGATTTATTTGCCTAAGTTTTTGTCAGAAAGGCTTGCCTTTTTGACATTCAGGTTTCAAGGGAATGGTGTGTTGAAAGGCATCTTCCCTATGTGCTTTGAGTTCGTCATAAGTGAAGGAAAAAACATCCCTATACTCTTTTACCAAGTTTATAAGGATGTTCCTTTCTTTTTCAGAAGTACCTTTTCCAATTTTTATTATTCTTGGTTCTGTTTCCGTTCCAATGTTGATTTCTATGTACTCAACCGGCTTCATTTGTTCAACACTACTCTTTCTTCTATCTTGTCTGTCAAAGTTGTTCTCTAAGGCGACAAAGCCACGTGTCATAGGATTGAAGCGATTACCCTTTTCTCGCTATTCTTTACCTTCCTCATGTTCATTGGCTTTATAATTGGAAAACTCATCAATATGATTCATAAATTTCAGTATTTGTTCATCATCTTGGAAAACCTGCCAATGTTCAATATTATTAGGAATTGAAGGTCTAAAGTTGATTTCCAAAGGACAATCCCCCTCTAACATCTCATCTGATGGCTGAAGTGTCGAAGCTGAAACTGCTAGTCTGTCGGCGGCACTATTCTGATCTCTAGGGATTTGCTTCTATATTAAGGGCATAAAAAAATTCCATTGTATCCCAGATTGCATTTCTATACTTCTTTAACCTTTGACATTTACACGCAAACTGACCCTTAAGTTTTTGGACAATTAGGTCAGAATCCCCCTTAATACTAAGCAATTTGATTCCCATGTCCTTGGCAATCTCGATGCCTAGTAGAAGTGCCTCGAATTCTGCTACATTGTTGGTTGCTTCAAATTCTAACCTGAATGCAAAGTTAAAAGCCTTCCCTTTGGGTGAGGTTATGACAATCCCAACCCCTTTCCCAACTCTAGAATATGCACCATCAAAGTTCATTCTCCACAACTCATCAACTTTTTCATCCTTTATTTCTTCATGGATAGGGTCCAAAAAGGTGGAGTTGATTTGATAGGTTCCATGCTCATCAGTGCTGTAAACATACTCATTCAATGGTCTTTGAGGGTTTTCAACATGGTATCTTTTTTTTTTTTTTTCGGAATACAATTTAACAAGTGAAAACTCAGATGTTGGCACAATGGCATAGGTTCAATCCATTTGGATTGACCCTCCTAAAGTGGCACCCCACTTCCTAGAAAGCAACATTCCCCACTTAGCTGGTACATCGATAACAAGGATGTCCATGGTAATTTGGATGTCCGGATACTTAGCCAACCTAACCAACTGATTTTCAATCATTCCTTCAACTTTAACCGGTCTAGAATCTATGGCACATACATTTTGGTATGGTCTTGCAGTTTTTAAGTTAAGTTGTTGCATGACATTTTTAGTCATGATGCTGGAACTAGATCCTAAGTCTAATATACAATTGTGTAGAAGAAGATCACCTATCATCAATGATACATAGAAAGGGGGATGATCTTCTTTTCTTAGGTCCCTAGTATGTAGAACTATAGGAGGATCGGCAAAAACATTGTTCGAAGTTCGTTCCACAGTGTTATGGAAAGTGACCTTCTTAGGGGCAGGGGGCTTTACAGGACTTAGAGGGCTTGCTTCATTTTGAGGATTAACATCATTTGGAGGATCCAAGATTTTCAAAAGTTTCTCCCTTTGACTAGGTATTTTGCATAGTTCTAGGACAGGAACATGAACTTTTGTATTGGCTAACCAATTGCCCAAGTCAAAACTCAAATCAACACTTTCTTTAATATCATTTACTTTAGGAATATTAGGAGTTGTTACCTTGGGTGCATTCTGGGCAGAAGGTCCATCTCTTGCTTTTCTTTGGTAAGTCAACCCTTTGAAATTTTGGATGTTGTTGATTTGTTCGTCAGAAGACATCTCACCATAATATTGGGTCAAGTTGTCAACCTTCTTCTCATACAGGTTGGCTTGTGACCAATTTTCCCTGGAGATGCTACGGATGTCACCTACGTTGTAGATGAAATCAGGCTCGCTTGTTGATGTACTAGGACCACAACCTTCAGGATCACCATGCTCTTGAACATAGCATGCATAGTGGCAACCAGATTCTTTGTGGAAGTCTCTGCATGCCCTACAAAATGGCTTGTAATTCTCAACCATGTTAGTAGCCTCTAACTGATGAGGAGGCCTCTGTTCATGGTTGGGAGGCTTTCTTTGCCAAGTTGGTTTTGCCGGAAAAGTTCTTGGAGTAGGTCGTGTCTGCGTTCTTTCCATAATCATCACCTTGTTCTGTATTTCCTTTAATTGTGGCAAGTGTTTCTTTTAAGCTTCTTCCATGTTTCTCTTCATTTCCTTTTTCATTTCGTTCTTTATTTCCAACATTTGTTTTTCATAAGCATCCTTCACAACTGATAAAGGATCTTTATCTTTAGGTTCATTAATCTTCAAAGGTGTTGAAGATCTTGAGTAGCCATGGAGGTTGGACTCACCTGATGATTGCATGTTTAAGTCAATTTTAACAGCCATCTCTTGAGCTTGAAGCAAAGTAGTGGGTTCCTTGTCTCTTATCTGATATTGCATCTTGCCACTAAGTGCTTCAATGTAGTAAACACTGATGGAAAGTGTAGGTGGTGCATAAGCAATAGGACTAGCTTTTGATAACTCAGTGAATCTAGTGTTAAACTCATCCATTGTTTTAGTATCCTTCTTCTTGATGTTGGTCAGAGAGGCAAGTTGATGTCGAGGTTCCTTCTTCTCACCAAACTTGTTGGTGAAAGCGGTCTTGAAGGCAGTTAGTGTAGCAAAAGCGTTGTCTGGTAAATTGCTGTACCGGTCACCAGCTTTTCCATCCAAGGAAAGGGCAAATAATTTCATATAGACATCATCGTGTTGGTTTGCAAGATCACTGACATAGGCATTGATGCATCTGGAAAAATTTCTGAGATGCATGGCGGAAGTTGTGGCATCAGTGCTAGTATACATTGGGAATTTCTCGACAGTTTTGTCTGGAAGACGATGTGGTAGACTTGCTATCTGAGAAAAATCGAGTTGAGTAAAGTACTCACCCATTATGTTGGAAATACAAGTGTTATTGTTTTCTTCAAAATTATTTTCTAAAAACAAACTATGGATGTCCGACAAAGATTGAGATCCAAGATCTTCAAGGATCCTACAAGAAGTAGGTTTATTTAATCTCCTCCTATAAACCTTTTCAGGTTCAAGGATGAAACTAAGTAAACCTTCAGAGTTTCTTCTTGTTGAATACCTTGGTAAATTTAAAGATAGTGGAGTCGCTAGATGGATTTCAAATCTAATATCAGAGAGTTGATTAAACTAAACAATCTATCAAAAAGGTAAAACACTAGAAAAAAGTAAGGTCGTCCAGGAACAAAAAGATTTGTCCCCGACAACGGCGCCAAAAGATGTTGTTCGTCGAGATGCACACCAGCAGCATAAATCTCTTGGAAGCTGTTCCCTCACTTCAAGTGGGGAAGGTGTGGCCTTGGGGGCAAGCAATGAGCCAGGTATTGTCACCTGAATCCTAGCTCCTTCGTTTAGGCTAACTCCTAACGAAGCCAAGGGGGGTAGTATGGTTCTATGTTTTTAAGTGTTTTTGGCTAAGTTACCAGAAACGTCTAGGAAGGGGAGGGGAAACATCGTTCCCCGTTTTGGAAATTGAAACGGAGGAGATACGGCTTGGAAACACCACTGAAACGTTTCCAAGCCGTATCCAAAAATTAAAAACTTTTCCAGGTCGTTTCCTGAAACGTTTCCAGTAGTTTCCTAGTTTTTTGAAATGTTTCAGCTGCTACATGGCAAGTTTTTGACTAGAAATATTGATTTTTTGACATGAAAATAAACAAATAAATATAAAGCCCTAACCCTAACCCTAAATTGAACCTCAAAACTTAGATATAAAGCGTCAAAGCTTAAAAATCAAGAGCAAAACCTTAATCCTAAATTGGTGAATGGTAATTTGACATTTTATATCTCATTGATTTTATTTCATTGTAATTTTCCAAAATTGATCGAGCCCTATCGTTGGTTCAAAAAATCATTGATCCATGGACATTTTATTGTATCAAATGCCTGTCTACTATAGTGTCAGTTTCATAGCCTAGTGTAGAAGTACAATGACTTTTTATTTTTATTTTTTAATTTTCTTTTCAGTTTTTTTGTCAATTCCTCACAACTTCGTTTTAAATAAACCCCAATGACTTGCATATGTGATAAAACAACTTGCATATCAAAATTGATAAAATGGCAACTTTAGCCATACAAAATAGCATACTACATTTATGAAGGGTTACACAAACCAACACATATTTCCAATAATCTTCCAACGAACTTCAGTTTTCTTCTTTTCCTTTTTGAATTAGTATAAACCCTTGACCTATTGCCTTATTTACTCCATTGCTATTACACTCATATCCCTATCCTTATGTTGTGGAGAGAATTATGATGGTGTGTTGCTTAGCTAGTTCTCTATAATATATGCATGTGATATTTTAATCTTATTTCAAGCATTTTTATTAGTATAAACCATAAAACGTAAACAACATATCCAAGGAAACTCATTGGTGTCTAGAGATAGTATTATGGCATAGAGTGCAATATTGCATGTCATCACAATCATACCTAAGGTGCACTAAAACATGATCTCACTTATTTATACTTGACTGCTTAATTAATCCCCTTAAAACATGGTTGATTATGTCAAATTTGAATATCCAAGTTGGTTGCAAATCATAGACAATCTTGTGAATTTAGGCCATTTATGAGCCAGTCAATTAGTCACCTTTTGAACCAGTCGGTTGGTCAATTGACTCTCACTTGCCTAGTTGATTGTCTCGTCAATGAGTGGACCAACCCAAATACAACATAGTTGAGTCTTTGGCTTACATAAAAAATTGTGTTTAATCACAAATTTTAACACTTTTCTAGAGGTGCAAACAACGTAATATTTGTTAGATGGTAACATTTGGATTCCATCAAGTAATTTTAGGGTTTGAAATTGATGTTTAGAAGTAGTTGACATGTTCTTGTTTAAATGCTTGCCAATGAGCGACTTATCTATGGTACTTGAGATAGAAGAATATTGTTTAAGACAATATTTGAGTTTGCTAATTTTAATTGTTTTAAATGAAACGATTACCTTTAAATCTAATTGATGAATGGTAATCTAAAGTATGTTTGTCTCGTGGCCTTTATGATATATATATATATATATATATATATATATATATCCCTTGTGGCCTTTAAGTCTGTTGTTGTTTCCTTGCCGTATCGTATCCCACATTTTTCAAAATTTGTCGTATCCGTTTCCCTCCCCGTATCCGTATCCGTATTCGTTTCAGTGCAACTTAGGTTTTTGGTGTGATGCGGATGTGTGTTTTTTAGGAGTTCTTGAATGATTACAACTTTATAATAAAATGAGCAATCCATGTTGCAATTACAAAACACAAGATTTGAGATGAACAAATCAAAGATGACTTGAAAATTAAAGGCATCCACAGATAGATAATGATTTAAGCAAACATTAGGGACAAATGGTCCAGATCAAGGTGATGCATGGAAGTTTAAGACCAGTGCCAATATGGAGTCAAAAAGTGCTTGTGAATGCTGGAATACAAGTCTCAATAGTAGTGTTTGTGAGATCGTTTTGCAATTGTTCTTGGTTTATTTTATTGTAAATTTTAAAGATGATCTTGCTTAAGGTGTCTAGGAAACCTAACCGAAAATACTTTCAGTGGCTCTGTTCGAAGACATGACGGACCTGTCTGGAATCACAAGCTAGGTGTTCAGAGAATTTAACCAGCGAGTGTCCAGATTGGGTTGCCCGGCGTCCATACTTGGAATTTTCCTACTAACTGAGTATTTATTGAGGTAACACTGGTGCGTTGGTTATGGGGTTGAAAGTTTTATTATGTTGAATCTTGTAAGATTAACTGTCCAATGTCGTTTTTGAGTACTTCGATTTTTAGGTCGGTCAGAGCATACTCCGGCAAGGAAACAACGAGATAAATTCGAATTTTATTAGAAGGGAGAGATGAGTTGCGAATTTGAATTAGAGCACATAGATGAATCTCTTCGACAGAGAGTGCTCTTGACTTGTCTTATGACGAGGTTCAAGAGACTTTAATTAATCTATATGCTAAAATGCAGTAAAAGTGCAATGCTTATGCTCTCCGATAGAGAGTGCTCTTGACACGTCTTATGACAAGTTCAAGAGTCTTTGGTTCCTTTTAAAGACAATCATTGTAAGCAAAGAAACCAAATGATAGCTCAAATAAAGTAGAAACTAATCTAGCAATTAGTGTTCTAAGCAAAAATGAAACTAATCTAGGTGCAAATCTAAGCTAATCACACAAGACACTCTTCCCCAAATGGAGAAGAAACACAAAAATGGGAGGCCTTATCCCACTTAGTCTTATTCCATTAATACTTTACAAGATGAGGGAATTTAGCCCTTTGAAAATGAAGAAAGTGACTAATCAATAGAACTTGAAGCCTTATTATGATTTGTACAAAGGAGAATGATTTTTTGAGTTTGGATCCTCTTCTTTATATGGTTCTTTGTTTTAGCTCTAAATCTTTTGGATCTAGCTTTGCTTGCTCTTTCTTTGCTTGATTTTGCTCTTCCATTAATACTTTACAAGATGAGGGAATTTAGCCCTTTGAAAATGAAGAAAGTGACTAATCAAGAGAACTTGAAGCCTTATTATGACTTGTACAAAGGAGAATGATTTTTTGAGTTTGGATCTTCTTCTTTATATGGTTCTTCGTTTTAGCTCTAAATCTTTTGGATCTAGCTTTGCTTGCTCTTTCTTTGCTTGATTTTGCTCTTCGTTCACCTGTAAGTAAGAGCTCTAAACAGTAGTTAGTAAGAGTGTTAGGAAGCCAAATTTTAACTTATGACTCGGAAAGATGAAAGTAAATGAGATGATAAGTACCTAATTAGATAAATAAAATCCCAAAATAGGAAAACAAGACCAAAAATTAGACATTCGAAATGAGAAGAAAAGCTTGCCTTTCATGACTCAAAATGCACGTCTTTCAATGAAATGACTTGAAATTTTTTGAGAAATAAAATTTAAAGATTTTTTCAAATATTTTAGGCTAATTTCCAGAACTGGAAAATAGTGGAAAATTGCAAAAAATCAGTCAAAAATCAGCAAGCTTGAAATGACACGCTTTTCAGGAAAATGATGAAAACATTAAAAAAAATAAATTTTTTTGAAATTTTTTTGAAATTTTTGAAATTGTTAGGCTAATTTCCAAAATTGGAAAATAGCAGAAAAATGTCCAAAAATCAGCAAAAAAAGCAAGCTTAAATTTGCATGTTTTTCGAGAAAAATTACAAAAAGCTTGAAAAAATAAATTTTTGGAGAATTTTTGAAAAATTTCTGATTTTTAAATGAATTTTCAGAATTGAAATAAATGAAAAAACATAGAAAAACCAGCAAGCCTAAAAGTGGACAATTTGCACGTTTTTTGAGAAAACTCGTGCATGTTTTGCAAGGCAAGAAAGAAGTCAAAAAATTGACTTTTAAGCACTAGTCTTGAAATTTTCAGCTAGCTGAAAATACGCAAGAGATAGTGGGGAAAGAGAAGTGACACGCAAAACAATGCGGCAATTGAAAACAAATCTCAAGGTACTTCTCAAGACAAAAGTTTGGCAAAAAGAAAGATGGATTTGCAAATTTGAAATGAGACGAGGATCTTAATTCTAGTAAAAGTTAAAGATTTGAAAAATAGTAGATCTAAACCCAACAAGTAGATCAAAGTATGAATCTTTGATCTACTTAGCCAATCATAATGCAAGATCTAGAAATGTGAATAAATTGAGAATACTTGCACTACTTGGAAAACAAATCAATAGGATAAAACTTGTGAAAATGTAGATCTGCTTTGTAGTAACCAATGTAACCAAGATTTTTTTTGAAGTAGTTTGTAGTTTGATGGATGAGGCAAACAAGCCCTTCGTTTCTCGATTTCTTAAAGTAGAAGCCTCCTTTAGAAACTTGTAGGATGAATGCATAAACCATTGCACCTGGGATATTACCTGAAAGCCACAAAACTCGAGAAAAACATAGATTAAATAATATTGTGCTAGATTGTTAGCCTTCTAATCACAAGATCATATACTTAAGAATTAAAAGATGAGCTAAGAATGGTATCACCTTAAACAAGATGAAGCATAGCATGCAAAGAACTCCCACACGGACCTCCAAAGTCTTCTTGCTTTATTCAAATTCAAAAGATATTACAAATTTCTCCAGAGTGTACTTGCACAAATTCTCCATGAATAAGAGAGAACAAAGCACCTCTATATATACAAAAATGAAGAAAATAGGGCTCAAATCCCTAAATCTGGATTAAGAGTAGCACCGGAGTAATTGAATGAGCTTGACATGATGATCTGGAGTTGAACTGAGCTGCAACTGAGTTGTAACTGAGTGCTAGAGTAATGGGGGGGGGGTGAGGTGGCTCATCTTCCCTTGTAATGATCACCCAACAAATGAATAACCCACACTTCAACCAAAAACGAATTGAGCCAAAGAGGGTGAATTTCTGATTGATAGTTCAACTGCTACACTCCGATACTTGATATGAAACTAACCGATATTGATTGGTATCAATTATTCGACAATTATATTTTTACTATGGAATTATCATCAATTGTTTGACTAATCCATTGGAGGGTTTTGAATACAACCAACTAGGTTGTTTCAACGCTATACCGAAGTACTGAAAGGGAGAAGATTTGAGCAGTGTAGTAATTAAAAAACTTTGATTTTTTTTGCAATCTGGAGTTTAAAATAAACCCCCTTGATTTCTCGAGTACGGTTCATGGATAAGGGCTTTCTCGAGTACTGAACCTAAAAAGAGGCTCTTGGGATTTACTTTTTTTTTTAATTAGAAAAACCTTGTTAAAAAATATTTAAAATTTACGAGGCCTTCATCCTCGTATGCTCTACTTCCAATGCAGTTTTGTCTGATCAGTTGGTTGTATTAGAAAAGGATTTAAGTGACTTGTAATTAGTTTCACTTTTAATCAATCTCCCAAACAACTAAAATCCAGCGTTGCATTTTGCTTCGTGTGGGGAAATTGTACAAAGGAAGCGTGAACTACTGAAAAGTGACCGCGGGGCCTCGTTAGGCTACATCCTTGTTGGTGTAGTGTTGAACATCCCCCCGTGACTCCATTCAACCCACATTTCCTCGTGTGCTACCACTCTTTGTGAGTCTGGACATATTTCCTGTACCTTTGTGGTATATTCGGAATCCCCCCTCCCTGCTAATAATCTAGATAATTACCATATTAATAAAACCAACCAAGAATTTACCCACTCCCTTAATTATTCATCTAATAATCTAAAATTTACCAACCGAGACACTGCAATACTTTCATTGAGACTACACTAGCAACCCACATTTGCAAAGCACTCTCTTCATAATGGCACTGATCTATTCTGTTATGTTTTGCATAAGTTAATTCCGCAATGTGTCTTGAATATTGTGTGTCTATTTGAATTAAGGGTTGCTAAAGTGAATCTCATTTGCAGTAATTGGTAATCTTTAATTTCATTCCATTTTTAAACTCCTAGAAAATCTATGTTTCCAGCTTTCATAGTTAGAAACAACCTTATATTTATTTTCATTAGGGTCCACCCCCGTTGGCTTCGCTAGGAGTTGGCCTAGACGGAGGAGCTGAGTATCAGGTGACAACATTTGGCTCGAGCTTGCCCCCAAGGTCGCACCCAGTGGCTTGAAGATTTCTGCTACATTACCCGAGGTGAGGATTATGCAGCAACACCCCCCTCTAATATTCTTAATCTTCATTCTAGGCCCAAAGGGGGGGACCACCAAAGTGGGACTCCTTACTTTGGCTTATTTTTAATTATCTCAATTTCTATGGTAGAGAGGGCGCCCCTCCTTCGGTGATATCTTCATTCTTGTGAAACATTTGCATGGGGGGGGGGGCCCTTTTTTCTTCTAAAGTCACCTTAGGGACATAATATAACACTTCGAAACTTAATTTTCCCCTTCTAAGTGACTTTAGACGCTTTTTCAAAATTTGGCTTGCTAATTAATTGCCAATTTTCCTGATTTCCTTGACTGACTTTGACAAATGTGACCAAAACCTTAGCAAGACTTGTTCGAATGACTTCAAACTTTGCCCAAAGGTGTAGGGGGACTCATGCCATTGATTTTGAGTACCTATACCCCAATCCGTGGGCATTAGATGCCATTTCACCCTCTTTCTTTTACAACTTTTTTATGTTGAGGGACATTTTTTAATTACCAAAAATTAAAAAATCCTAGGTAAAACCGAATGAAATTCTGCTAGACTCTAGATAGTGTCTAGCATGGTTACATAGAACATTCTTAGGGCTTAGTCGCCCCGTGGACTTGATCATTGGAACACCTTTCACCACTTTGGAGGTATTTTTGAGTGCAAAACTCAGATAATTAAAATCACTCAAGAATAATTTTAATTATCCAAGGGAAAAAACACTCGATGAAAGGACTTCCCTAATGAAAAAGTCCTAGGCAACTAAGTTATACAAAAACTAGACTTTCATGCTGACATATCATTACAATATCCCCCGCACAGGTTCAGAAATTTCATGGAGAAAGGATAAGAAGAAGAGCTACTTCGCTTGAAAAAACTTTATAGGTACTTCTTTCTCATCTTCAAGGCACATGGTACATGGTTGGCCACCTAGTTGGTTAGGTGGTCAACATACGTACCTATGCTTATCTGTGGTTAATTATAACTCTTTTTGACTTGTGCATGTGTGTGGAGACTCACAATAGACCTGTCCCCATGTGTGGCAAGTAATTGCCTTGTGTTACAGCTTGATTTAGCTCTTAGGTGGTGTGGAGAACGAGTCTGGTTCAAACCATAAATATCTATAACATATATGATAAATTAGAGAAATCCATATAGGAATATATTTCAATAATGAACACGAGATGATTTGATAAATACAATGATAGGGCCCTTATATACAATCTTATCGGGTGCTTTTGATGACTGTTCACAAGGGTTGTGTTCCTTGAATAATATATATATATATATTACATTGCCTTCCCCTAAAAATTGCTTTGTCCTCGAAGTATAATTATTGAAAAAATGATCATTAACTTTTGTTCTAGCTCATACTATATTTTCATGATCTTTTGTGCTTGTAATTGCGACACTTGACGACACATGACAACATGTTCTTTTAAATGTTGAATAAAAGTGGTGAATGGTAAAAGGATTAGACCACCCTAATGCTGACTAAATTGTCATTGATGCCAACAGGTGTGTGTTGGTGTGTCTTGGTGCCCCTTGAGGAGCCCTTCAGGGTTAGAAGTCCGTCAATGTCAAAGGAGATCTTTTGACCTTGTCCAAGCCCAAGTCTGAAGCCCTTGGAGCCCTTGGGACAATAACCAAAGCCTTGTACACCCTTTAGAGCGTTTAAGTTCCTCTAAGTTGTTTATGTGGTTCCCCAGTGGTTTCTTTGGATTCCCCAGTACCACAACCTATGCCCTAGTACCCTAGAAAGACTCCTTGGGGGGTTGAAGAAGTGTAGAACTTCAAAGAGTCCAAATGACCCATTATGTGGTCATTTGTGTTTTTAATGAGGTCATGGTACCCTAGGAGAAGTCTAGGCACCCCCACACCTTGGTGGTGTTGGGGTCCTTGATACCCTTGACATGATGAGTATATGGTGGAGACCTCCTCCTTGTTGATGTTAAGTATGTAGATGTGAAGACCATTGAATCCCTCATGCCTTTGATGATGTCCATTGAAGCCTTTGACATTGGAACTTATGCATAAGGTAACATGGTCTTTGACACCTTTGTGTGTGGAATCTTTGAAGTCTTGAACAAATTGAAGAATTTAAGGGTATTATACCAAGAATTTGCAAATAAACCCATCATAGGGAGATAGTCCTTGTCAAGCCATTTCTGTTGATATGTGGAGCATCTTCTAACCCCTTACGGTTGAAGAGATGAATTTTTGAAGTTGGTGTACCCCACCTTTTTGGGTCAGCCGACCAAACAAAAGAGAATTTAATTATTTGTAATTTTGAATTGCATGTTGGCTTAGTTTGAGGTACTAACTTTCCTCCACAACCTATATAAATTGACTATCAAACATTTCATTTGTTCGTCAATCAAGTCTCTCTTTGGTAATTCGCAACTCTTGGAGAAAAGTGTGAAACTTTCTGGAGCAGAGATTTTTGGGCATCTTCACTAAAATTGACATAACTTTCTCATACGGAATCGAAATTACAAAATTCTTGGCTCGTTGGAAATCTTGTTACGAGGGCTATGTGATGACATGATCTAGAGTTTCTTTTGGTTTGTCTACTTTTTCTTCATCTTTTGATCTTCAAAAAGGTATGGTTCATGCTTCTCTATTTCTCTTGTGATGGCACATGTCTCTCATGGATAGAGGTCATCTTTGATCTTAGAATGTGAGCCTATATATTGGTATATATATTTGAAGTCATTGAATATGTTATGGAGGCTATGGTGATGGTTATCTTGGAATATATCTTGATGTGATCTTGATATAAATCTTGATGATTATCTTGGGTATTGTTGGCCTAGACTTTGGTGTTTATCTTGACTGTTGTATAGTGTAGTATTGAATGAGAAGTTGACATATAAGTAATAGGTCTTGTGAGTGATTTCTTTGATCAACCTAAGTGTTTTCTTTGAAAACTAGTTTGACAAATGTTTATCATTGTTTCTTTGACCTAAGTGGAGTTGGACTGTTATTAACTGTTAATGACAACATTTGATAGTATTGTAAGTGACTATTTGCTTGATATTTGTTTGATTTGAGTGGAGTGAAAAATCCTTTTGTGTTTAAGAGTTTATGAGATTGACTGAGTTTGACATAGTTGGTTAAGTCTTTTATCTTCTTGGTTGAGGTTATTTGGTTGAGGTATATCATGTTTAATTGTCAAGTATTCCTTGACTGTGATTGAGGTTGGTTGTGGTGTCATTGAGTTGAGTGTGATTGGACAAAGTTTGGATGACCATATGCGAAGTCTCTTGGTTGCTCAAATGTGTCTCTTGATGAACTAGGACAAGTAAGAAGGGTTGGTTGACTGTCAGAGCACTTGATTAGATTTACACAAGTATATGATTGATTTGGAACAGGTGCACAAGCAACTTGGTACAGGTTGGTTCAGTTGAGCAAGATTGGCACAAGTTGCCTTATGTGCAGTTGGTTTGACTCAGATTGGCTGAGTTGTATGAGCAGTTGGTCTAACCCAGGTGGACTGAGTTTGGTGTGCAGACTCAGATTGACTGAGTCAGTTGATGTGAGCAACATATTGATTGGTATGGCTTGATTTGACATGTTGATTGTACAGGTTGATGAGCAGTGTGGTACAGTTGTGGTGCAGTGAACAATGGCTAGTTGATGAGTAGTGATTAGATGATGAGCAATGGTTAGTAGTGGTAGTGGTTGTGCAGTGTGGTACAGATTGTGCAGTGCAGTACAGGTGATGATTAATAGGTCCGCAGGATCAGTGCGGTCGTGGTTCAACAGTTTCTATCTTCATATCAGGGTGGCAGGACGGTGCAAGGAAAGGGGGTTGTAGCTTCCTTTCGGTTGTAGCCGGAGAACTAGGGAGTTGGAGCTTCCTACAGGTTGTAGGCTGTAAATCAGGGGCTTGTAGCCTCCTTCCAGTTGTAGTTGGAGAATTGAAGTCATTGTAATAAGGGGGTTGTTGCCTCCTTCCAGTTGTTGCTGGAAAACTACTATTATAAGGCTTTCGTGGTTTTCCCCCCAGGACTTGGGTTTCCACGTAAAATCTGGTGTACCATGTATCATGCTATGCTTCTTATGTGATGATGATATGAGGATGATAATAATGCTGATGATGATATAATGATAATGTGATAATGCATAATATTGAATAAGTTGTTGATTGTTAAAATTGAAAAAGTAATAAAAGCTATGCACACTGATTCACCCCCCCTGTCAGTGTACCTGGTGTGTCCAACGCCTAATTTAATTTTTTGTAGCACGGTTTGATGACAACTTGCTTGATGTTGCTTGTTATGATTGGGATGATGATAAGATGTCTTAATCTCTTGTAAATTTTGATTGTTGGAACTCAATTCAACTTTTGATGTTTTTTACGATTCAACTAGATTTGTGTTGGTTTCTTTCTCCAGGGTCCAGATTTTTTTAACTAGAAGCTTTTCTATTTCAATTGGTTTAGTCATTTTTTATTATTAATAATTGATTCTTACCAGTAAGTTGTTGTAACTTTTCTTTTTGTGATTTCTTCTAATTTTTCAACTTCTTGATTTGTGCAACCAAGCTTTGATTATGGTTCTTTAAATGACAATTCTCTTCATCTTTCTCTTATAATTTCTTGACGAGATCTTGATTAGCTTGTTCTAACTTTTGATCCCCTTGCTTCTTATCACTTGACTCGTTGATTTGTGCCAATAACTTTTGGTTATGATCTTTAAAGTGAGAAATTTTTGTGTCTTCTTTGTAATTCTTCTTCAAGATATTTTTTTACTTTCTTCGTGGTTCTTGTGTATTCTCTCCAAAAGAACTTGAGATTGTAATTGTCTATTGTGTGGTTGGTATTGAGCTAGTTTGTTTTTAAAATTTTAAAATTTTTACTTCCCAATGCGTGTTTTTACAATTTGGACAGGGGCGAGTCCTGTTTTTCCAGTCCTGTGGATATTCTCTTTCATCTGTACAATAGGGACATTTTGCCAAGAAACTCTTCGCCACGTTTCACTACTTCATTCCTTTTTTTTCTTCTTAACTCGGTATTAAGGTATAAATAATTTTAAATAACTCATTTTCACTTAAACCTTGGAACTTATGTATTCTTTTAATAATCTTCTATATTAATGAAGTACACACACTATATATATAAATAATCTTTAATATTACAACCATCTTTTGTAATCCTTGAAAAGTTCACATTTTCCCCTTTTAATGTACTTTTATTGAACTTCAATGTTGTGAATGTCTTTTTTTTTTAATTAGTCTCTTTAACCTTTTGTATTAAATAACAATTCAATATAAAATCCTCAACTTTAACTTTACTCTTCCCTTTTTAAAAAATAGGATATAACCTTACCATATGTTAAGGTATAACTAAATGATGGAAGCGTCACTTTAAATGGTAAGAGTTAAGAGTCACTGCTTAAGATTCGTTTGTATTTAATAATTAATTAGCACTTTTATATAAAAGTTCACGCTTTCAAATGAAAAGTCATGACCTTGATTCTTCACTTAATTGTGAAAGTATAAGTATGGCAACAATTCATTTTTTCCCTTTTAACTTTGAATTTGTTCACCCACAAATTTTATTAATTTCAATACTTTTACTTTTGTGGATTGCCTTTTAGTTACTTATTCTTTTTCACTCTTTTACAATTGGAAGGATTGTATTTTCTTCTTCCTACTACTTAACTATTATTTGCTCTCCTCTCTTTTTCCTTCTTTTTGCCTTTTTTTTAATCTTCTTACTATGTAACTATTTTTTTTCATTTATTTTTCCTTCATTATTCTTCTTTTACCCTTCTTTCTACTTTTACATGGAATCTTTTGGCACGAGCAAAATGGCCTTTGAGTCAACCTATTTATTGCAGTAGATATAATTTTCGTCAATAGAAGTTTTGAACCGAAGCTTTAAGTTTTTAATGGCCAAAGGCTTGAATTGTTTGTTTTTTTATAAAGATAGCAGCATAATATAACAATAATAGGATCACTAAAAGAATAACCAAGCACATAAACAATTATGAATATGGAGATTGTTTAACCACAGTGATGATCTATCACCTCCCAACTATAGACAATATAAAACTATTGTCTCCCCCGAGCTCACACCTTCTAATAGAGATCATATGTTCAGAGATCAATGTACATTGAGATAGCAGTAGCATATGCCATAAACCCCAAGAAAATGTAAGAGAAACTTCTCCAAAGTGTAAAACCCCAAAAATGCTTCTTCTAGCTGCAGTAGCGAACTTCTCCTTTGCTTGAGCGTTTTTGCTTGATGTCAAAATGAGAGGAGGCACCCTTATATTTATACTTTATGTTGCTGTCTTTTAGTTTTCCAGCTGGGTAGACTTGTCTTCTTTGCTGGGGTCGACTTCTTTTTTCTGGAGTCTTCTTCTGGGTCGACTTTTCTTCTTTACTGGGGCTGACTTGTCTTCTTTACTGGGGCTGACTTGTGAGGATGTGCCTCACATAACTACTAGATCAACACTCCCTCTTAGCTAGGGAGGCATCATCGAAGTGGAAAATATCTGCATATCATCAATACATCACGACTATCTCGAACATCTCTATATCATAAGGAAGGTCTTCCAACACAATCTTAGTCCATCGAGAAATGTCAACAACTCTACCCAGTCCATCGGGAAGCCAACATGTATCAGCTCCACCCAATCCATCGAAAACATGCAACAGTCAACGTGCCTTAGCTCAACCCAGTCCGTTGGGGAACATGCACCAGGTCAATGTGCCTCAACTCAACCTAGTCCATCGGGGAACATGCACCAACTCAATGTGCCTCAGCTCAACCCAATCCATCGTGGAACATGCACCAACTCAACAAGTCCATCTGTGAGTCACACCTAATTCGCACCTCGGGTCACGTGGCAAAAATCTTCAAGCCACTGGGTGCGACCTTGGGGGCAAGCTAGAGTCAAGTGTGTTCATTTGATACCCAGCTCCTTCGTCTAGGCTAACTCCTGACGAAGCCAAGGGGGGGTGGTCCCTATCAAAAGAATCAAAGGTCTTTATTATAAAAACAAAAATGAAGAATCTAGGAGTTAAATGTGAAATGGATTAAAACCTTAACAACGAGTTACTGCAAATGAATTATAATAACAACATTGGTAATTCAAACACCATTCATGACAATATGTGGAAATTGATTTAACCGTAAAAACGTGGAAGACTAATGTCAGTGAATATGGAGTGCTTGTGTATAAGGGTTGCTGCTGTAGTCTTAGTGAAAGTATTGCAGTGTCTTGTTGGTAAGTTTTAAGATTTATTAGATGAGATAATTAAAGAGTGGGTAAATTGGGGTTTGGCCCAATAAGTCAAGTTCCTTTGAATTGAGCGCTAGGGTAGTTTTACCAAGTGTCCAACGGGGCGAGGCATAACTTGCTTGGAGTAGCCCCCTGACTCTGTGGTAGTCACCCTCTGCGACCTCCCAAATTCTTAAGAAAGTAACTTGTATGGATTTTCCTATTAATCTAGTCACCAAACTTCCTTTTTGAAGCAACCAATCTGATCAGACAAAGCTGCAACGGCTTAGAGCATACGGGAAGCAAGGCCTTGGTTTGTTTTATTAAAACTAGGTGTGATCTTTATTATCAAACCCCTCACGACTGAGAATCTCTTTCCCCCTTTCGTGATACTCGAGAGAGCACAACCGGGTTAATTTTAAAATGCTAAAAGAAATAACAAAAGGAAATTGTTTTTTTAATTATTCCTACCACGAATCTCTTTCCCCTTTCGTATAACTCGGGAGTGCGGGGGGTTAGTATGTCGTTTCTTTAAGCAAAATAAATAACTACGTAAGAAATCAAAACTAAACTGAAGAAAAAGTCAAGCTACGAAAAATCACACTGATACAGATACCCCTAAGGGGGATGGGGAGTGGGCTCTTAGGAGCCTACTTGAAAATTTATTAACTTATTACAATTTTTGAAGAAATGCACTTTGGTCCTGTTATCACACAAGGTGTAGCTCTCCACTAAAGATATCTTATCTGGGACGGTAGAGGTAAGGTAGCGAACCGATGGCACCGCAAGGGCCTCGTCCACTACGGATGAAGGGTAGTTGTCACACCCGATGGGCTCTTGTCGCTTTAGATCAATCCGGAGAATGATCAATGGGGAGACCCTACCAGCCTAAGAGGGATAGCGCACATACTCAAAACATTCCTAGGGTTATGCAATAAATGAAAGAGGGGAGATAATGACTGAGAGAATCTAGATCTAAGGAATAGATGAGGCATAGAAGTTAGGGCAAAGTTGGGTAGGCTTAGCAAATAGGGAAATGACCAACTTGTTTGAAAAAGTACCACAGAGTTCTGGAACGTAGATCTAGAGAGATCTAGCCACACACAATAGAAACCTAAAGGGACCCACCTAGGGTTTATGCAAAAGTGGACACGATGGACCCAAAAAGGTAGATCAGGGCAAGGAATGATTAGATCGAGATGCTTGAAGGATAGATTTGTGGAAAAGAAGTGGGTTCAAGCATACCTAGCTGATAGATCTAAAGATTTGTCCTCCCACCCAAAGGGGGTGGCCCCACTTAGAGAGACTAGTGCTAGATCTCGGGGCTAATGGAGTCTGATTCTTATGAAATTTGATATCTAGGGTTTATTCAACAATCTCCAAGTGGGTTTTGATGGCTGTCATAAAAAACTCACCAGGTCTATTAGATCTACAAAACTAGGGTTTGAAAGAAAGGGTTTTGATTGACAATTGGATGAAAAAAGCGAAAAAACAATGCTAACATTAAAGATCGCACCCGAAAATACTTGAGCCCGCCTTGAATGTCGATGATCCTTCCTCTTAGTTACAATTTCGAGCAAGATCCGACATGAAACGAAAGAAAAACACCCAATGAAGGTAGTGCGCCCCCTCTTCTCCACCTACAAAATCAAATTAAAAAAGTGAGATTTGTTCACGGATGAAAAAGATAAGCTACGTACGACATCTACAGAGAAAAATGTAGAAACATGTCTTTCCACGAAGTCTCCCCTTAAAGCTGATATTGGCGAAGTATTTCGTAATTTCTAGACTATGGGGGAAACAATTAAGCAAGCAATATCAACACACCCAGAGGAAGTTGATAATGAGTCTCGTAAACCAAGAAGAGAGGTAAAAGAGATTTTAGTTGGAAGAATTGCCATTCCAATAGAGGTGGTCCTCCATATTTTAATGCTATACCAAAAAGAAGTAGTACGTTGCCATCTCCCCGTACCTGAGGCAACCTTGTTGCTTCTATAATACCTATATAATACTTTCGTCTTCGGGAGACTTTAGACATGTTTCTTTCTACTTCATCTTTCAAGGAGGCCAATTGCACAGTAGGAATGTGAGATGTATCATTATTCTCTTCCATAGGTCTCTCTGGAGGTAACAAGAAGTTCGAGAAATGTGAAATAGATGGGTAGTGAAAGTTACTAAGGTTTGTTCCTTGGTCTGGTGGCTCATGTTGATTAACCAATTCGTCTTGAGTACCCGTAGAAGGTGTAGATTTTTGCTAGTTTTCAACCACCGGTTTCAAGTAAAATTTTATCTCAGTTTATTTCAATCTCAAAAATTAAAATGCCAGAAATAAACATAAATTTTTCCAGACTTTAAACACTGCTAAAAATTAAATCTTTTACTGACAAAAAGTAAATATTCAGCACGCCATTCAAACACAGTACTTAGAATTTTCAGCCAATGGCCCTGGGAAAACCCACTAGGGGAAAACTAGTCAGAAAGAGAGTATTTTTATTTTTTAGGAGAAGTTATCATTTAGAGCAATACACAGAAAATATCAAATCAACTTATCTCAACCCAGAAGATGATTTTCTGTCTCGATTTGCGTGCCCGAAAGCAAAAATCAAACTTAGATTTTTATCTCTTGCTGAATGCCTCGAAAATCGTGCCACAGTACGGACTGTCCTACTGTTGTTGTATGACCTGTATGGGCAACATTAATTGCCTCGAAAAACGTGCCTACTAGTTGCCTCTATTTATGTGAACAAAACTCCTTTCTCGATTTATGTGCCGTACTACCCTTCCTCGAAAACTATGCTGAAAGCTGCCTCGATTTTTGTGCTGTACGGAACCGTCCCATATGGCCTGTACTGACATGCAACCTTTAATGCGGTTGCCTCGAAATTTGTGCCATCCTGCTGCTCGAAATTCATGCCCTTTACTTGCTGGTTTGCTCGAAAATCATGCCCACTGAAAATTGCTTCTGCTGGGTGCCTCGATATTCATGCCATTGTCTTCTCTAGTCTCTCTCCTTCACTCTCATCACAAGAATGAATTCATTTTTGCCTTTTGCTTGCTTTTTGCTTCTCAACCCTAGGTAGGTGAAGCGATCTTAATCCAATGGCTAGGAATGTGTTATCACATATATAGTAGCCAGGCTACCATATTCTATTTTTCAGACAATACATTTTTCAGCCAGATCTCTTACATATGAGAGGCTGAGATGAGCAGTTTTGACGGATCATTATTGTATTAGTGGACTATTGTATTCTCCCATGTCAGGACTGAGTCTCAGGACACTCAGATTTGAGGACCGATGTAGCCATTTAGTCATTACAGAGCAGTTATTGATGCCCAGTTTTATATCAGTGCTTTCTCATTGGATAGATGATGTTTTAGATGGAGTATATTGCATGATTATGACTCAGCTTTTAATATTGTGTTATGGTTATCATTGCTCTTATACTCATTTTTGTGACATGTTTTAACATGTGTCATGATCTGGCGGTCATAATTATATAGACTTGGATGTATTTTGTATTATGTACCGATGTCCTTACTTAGACTTGGAAGTTCTTGATCTATACTCATTGGTTTTACCTTCCTTAGGGAGAATAGAGGTAGTCATTCCCACCATTTTTTTGGCTTGCTAGTGTTGGCTTCATCATTCACTATCTCCACCCATCCATTACCTTCCAGTTTTGTTTTCAACCCGATTGACTTCTTGACTTATGGCATGGAGGACCTTTTCCCCCGCTAGAACCTTTGTTGGACAAGCCTCCCTGTTTATATTGTGTCTCAGCTCTGAGTTGGTGACAAAACTTTCCTTTGGTGAGTTGGATTGTATGCCTAAATCATTCTGGTCGGTTGTCCCGATGTTTGGCACTGTGCAGAACTCCCTCTAGTCACTTGAGATGTTGTTGGCTAAAACTGAAAGCTCATGTACTACCTGCATTGGAAATATTATATATGCGCCCATGGAAAATGAAAATGCTAAAACTGTGTTTCTTAACATATGTGGAAAAGGGCAAGAGCAATGAAATGCTAAAATATCCCTTGAAGGGTATAAGAAAAGGCCCAAAAAAGCAATGGTTAAAAATATGCTATATCCAAATATTGCTGACCTTATAAATATAAGTATGTCTTGGATGAAAGCTGCGATTAGTTGTGCTTTTAAGCACTTATGAAGTCTCAAAGGGTCATATAGGCCAAAAAGGCCATGGAAATAAAATTGATGGTCCTAATGAACTTGGATCTAACTTGATGTAGACATGATGCCTCAGTTGAATAAGCACTCTCTAAACAACTCAACCATTTGTGAGGCACTGCCATTCCTTGTGTTGTTGTTTGTTCGACATTGGTTATAGTGAGTATTTCCTTTCCATATCCAAAGTGTCATGATGTTAAGTAGGAAGTCATCATTTACCTTAGCCTTGTCCATTTCATCCTTTACCCTTCACCCTTCACTAGCAAATTGGCTACAACTATGAAATGAGTATAGTCCTAAAAGTCTAGTCTGAGTAATAATAAATAAAGCCTTATATATGTATTGGTTGATGTACCGCCAGTGAAATGACTGCTACTTGTTGTGATTGTTGCTTGAATGAGTTGTAGAGCATGTCTTAGCCTTTTAACACTTGCAGCAGATGGATGATAGTCTGAGTTATTATTGGTGCCTGATCATTTACAAATGGTTATAATGTTTATTGGATGTGGTTGATGATCAGATAGAGACCTGTGAGGGGTATGAGTATACACCTTAGATGGATTTGGACTCTCTAAGTCTAATGAGACAGTTTATTTCCAGTTCCGGGCACTTGCAGATATGATCAGGCTCATTCTGCCTTTCTGATGCAGTTTTTCTTCATAGGTTGATATG
>LPNX011217743.1:198278-213154 GCA_001517045.1 Pseudotsuga menziesii | reverse complement strand
GGGAAGAGGGCTAGATCTAATGTTTTAAAGAACAACTAGTAATTACGCAATCAGATCTAGAATTGAGAATTTAAATCTACTTTAAATGTATCTTTGAAAAGTAGATCTAAGCAAAGTAACGGTAAGCAAAGTAAATTTAGATATTTTTGGATCAAGAAGTGATAGAACCCGGTGGAGCAAGAAGTAGAAAAGGGACGGTGACGCCTCCTTTGGTGAGATCCGAGGGATGATGCTTCTTCTTTCAAAGTTACTGGAGAAGAGGGAGAGCCCACTCGCTCATCAAATGCTCCAGCTCGGGTTTCCTGTAAAGTACCTTCAGCAACATGCAAAGAGGATTAAAAGCACCTGTGTGAAATAATAACAAGATAAACAGTATTATAGATCCATACAAGAAATCATATAAAACTTGGTAATCTAATATATTCCACAATAAGAAGTAACCTAACAAGAATCACTTCCTATTCTTACCAAAATGTAAATTTCCTTACGAAGACAAGTAATCCCAACAATTGCAGATTATGAAAAGACTTGATACAGATTACCTCAATGATTTAGCATAAAGAAAATATCAATCCAACATCTATGGATCCCACACAGAAATTGCCTCCAAAGCCTTTTATTAACAATACTCAGAAAATATTACAATGTATGCAAGCAGAGGTTCAACCTTCCGATCTTGAACAATTGAGAGGTGACCTGCTTAAATAAGAAAAGGGAGACCCAGGGGAGCCTCATCAATACTGAAGCTGAAGTCAGAGTGTAACTGAGCTTGAACAGAGGAGGTGATTGACACCTCTCTCACCAAACTCCCTCAATGAATCATCAAACTCCAACACATACCAGTTATGAAAGAGACTGCAGATGACATTACCCACTACCCTCACGTGAGTGTACGGCTCCTCCACACGTGAGATAGTATCACCAACCCAAATCACATAATCTTTCAAAGAGTGACGTGGAATTGCTACAACTCAAGTTCATCGTAGCCATGTGTAAAGAGCGTCCACCTTTGGCTGCTGTAAATCACTGCGTGACTGTTGTAAATCACTGCGTGAGATCCACCATAAAATATTCGCTGATATCCAAGCATTGATGCACCGTATCAAGGATTATGACGTGGATATTAAGAGGGGACCACTCCCTTAACCAACTCTCACGCATTGGCCCTCCATCATGAGTCAACGTAATCTCCATATGTCACCTGCCGGCTCACGATAATCTGAAAAGTGACGTGAGCTTTGCCAATAGAATGTTCATGTGAAATGGAAAAGGAATATTATAATGCTCCCAAGGTTTATTACATGCCACGGTTATCAAAGGGGGCTCACTCCTTTAGCTAGCGCAACCCATCATCTACCTCACGCATTCCTTATGAGTTGACGTCACCCATATGATACACCTACCTTAGATTATATCCAAAGTCTGCAAATAACATGCGATGGAGGGTCCACTTCTTAATGCTTACTCGCTATACCACATAATAGTTAGCGTGAACCTCAAATGTCTTGACGTCACCCTTATAAGACTTCGCTACCTTTCACAACTTAAAACTTAAGTTACAACATGAAAGGAAGGGTCGCATGACTATGGGGGACCCATGCCATGTCACCCTATCCATAAATAATTTAATATTTTTTACTTTTCAACCTTTGACCAGAGTGCCAATTTGTCTAGTTTTAACATTAAAATGCCACTTTTATGCACCTCTAGCCCAAATAATGCCTTACGTGGTTTTCCGACTGCCTGACTGATGTAGAAAGTGGTCCCATGGGTAAAGTGGACGCTCCGGGTGTGAAAACGAGTGTCCCCACGTCAGAAACGGACTCCGTATCTGACTTTTATTACAATCAGTTTTTTAATTAAACCATTAAAAAATGGCTTAAAAAACGGAAAAAAATATTTTTTGCGGAAACTGTTGAAACTCTAGGGGTACCTAGTACATGTCCATACGACTCAATTCGAATGCCTAGCATGGTGAAAAACACCGACACGAAGGCTCTAATAACCTCCCTAGGCCGCAACACCAAGATGACTACCCCAGCTTTGGAGGTGTGAGTGAAAAACTCAGAAATTATTAGTCGTTTATTCAACAACCAATAATAACCAAGGGAAAAAACACTCTGGGCTAGTCGGCTTGATGCTCAAGTTTGGGAAGCCGAGCCTTTTATAAAAAATTAAATGCTAGGACATTTTTTACAATTTCCCCAAGGGGGTATGAACATGTGTTACAAAAAATAAAACGGTCATGGAGGCCTGGAAGGACTTCTGAACTTTGAATATGAACAAGTATCTTGTTCATCACTGGCGGCTCACTGAAAGTCCAACTAGGTGCAGCCTAGTCGGTAACAATGTCTTAGCAAGGAGATGTTTTAGTTGGATCTCCCAGTGCGTTGTATGGGCATAGGGGGTGCAGCCACTTGTTTGTATCATAGTACCCCCATCCCAGAGAGCTCGGTGGGCTCAGTTTGACAACGCAGGCACCCTAGGTGTTTGTTTTGGTAGGTTCACGTTTCCCGAGGTAGATTAAAAAATGATTAAATGGTTATTGAAGAAATCGATTTGGGCTACTGAGGCAAGGAAATGACATGGGATGAGTCATAATGATGAGAGTGATGTCCTCCACACCTTCTCCAGCAGTTGCAGCGCCTGATTGGGCCCACACTTATTTTTGGGCATTTTTATATTATTTTCTGGAGCTTTTTGGAGGCTCACGATTTCCTCAAGGAGGCCAAAGTCAAAGAATTAAAATATTATATTATTTTATTGTGCCATGGGGACACCAGAGGGAGTTAGTCAACACTCTTTGGACCCACCATGTGCTTCATTTATTTCTTGTTGAGTGGGGTACCCTCTTTGTCGTTGATTTAGTCCACTTTGGTACTTTATGGTTATATTGATCCATGTATTGTATGTTGAGCTCATCTCAACCATTGATTAGAACATTTTATCTTTTAATCTTAGCCACTCGTTTTTAAAGTGGTTAGGATTCGGTTATGATTGTGGTTCTCTCATTTCTATTTAAAGGAGAGAGCTTCTCATTTGTAAGGGGGCTTTGGGCTCTTGGATCTGAATAATAGAAAGATTTTTCTATGGATATTTTCTGGATCTGCTTTGCATCTGACGTTCTCAAATGGTGATTGGATAGTCTTCTGCTTCCTAGCATTGTGGAAATTCATGTGAGATCTATATTTTTTCTGCTATCATTGTCTTGTCTACAGGAGGGCGTTTTGGCTGGAGCATCTTTGCAGGGGGACCTCAACTTGTTCGGTTATCTTCGTCTTGGATCAGGGTGTTTTCATTAGTTTCATTGTGATCTATGATTACTTCGTTTTACTTTCCTGTAGCGTTTGGTTTCTTTATCTTGTCTTAGCAAATCTAATATTGTTGACGTTTGCTCATGCAGGGTAGGGGGCGCATTGGTGGCTTGGGGATTACATCTGTCATAGAAATCACTTGGATCTTCTAGAATTGATCGAGATAGCAAGGATCATCACTGTTAAGACTTTTACAAGCATTTCCAGGTACGATCCAACAGGTAATTCTCTTCTTTTTTACAGATCTGAATCCATTGTACCCGTTTTACTTCCATTTTCTGAAAACCCTTAAAATACTAAAAAACCCTTAAAAAATACTAAATTTGGGAACCGTCCGATCTTTGGCCAAACCACTGCATGGTTTCATAGATCGGGCCTCCCCTTCACTGAATCTACTGCAACGCTGGTCAAATTCTTGATGGTTTGACCTAGATCCGATTTTTAGCCTGAAAACTACATAGGGCCCCCACTGAAAATTTGACCTGCTAGGGTTTTGACTTTTTTTGATTTCTGACTTCATAGATTGATAGATCGGGTCTCACATAGTCCAAATCACCCCCAATGCTGAGCTAGTTCATGCCAGGTTGCCCTAGATCTGAAAAATTGACTTTTAGCCTCTTAGCCCCCCTCATCAGATTTTGACTTCTCCAGATCTGATTTTTTTTGACATTTTCTGTTTTGGGTTTGTAGATCGGGTCATCCTGATCTCATTTCCACTCCAACGCTGAGCTGATAGTCTCCTGGTGGCTCTGGATCTGCAGATCTGCCTCTCCAAACCCTGGTGCTAGCCCTCCTTCTGCTGATTTTCCTATAACCTGAATCTTTCGAGCCAAATCCTTTTCTGGGTCCATAGATCAGGACATATCCCAGGTGGGTTCATTGAAACGCTGTGTTGATACTGACTCCATTACCCAAGGCTGAACAAGCATTGATCTCTAAGCATAGCGCTAACCCTTCTTGACCTCTTTCCCTGAAAGTTGACCATTCCTTGATAACTCAGGTTACATGATACTTTCATATCCTTCATTGAGTCTATCTCCTTGGTACTAGAGAGTCCCAACTCTGTCCTTGCTCACCCTGTCACAGTTACGTTTCCCAAGACAATGGTCATCTTCATCAGTTGCTAGTACCTAAACCCTAGAGCTAGGGTTTCCATTCACCTTATACCTTACGTACCTCAAAGCCACATTTCATCTGTTCTGGTGTCTAGGTCTAATCTCTCCTGTCGAGAGTAGATCCGGGTCTCCCCCATTGTTGTCTTGGACTTGGATAACATAAAGTGAAGATTGCTTTGATTGGCATGACAACCATCCATTTGGGAGTCTAGGCAGTCTTGGTTCCACCTCCTTAGTTGCTTGCCCCTCTACCATCCATCCTAGATCTACCTCACACAGGCAACTACAAGGTTGGTGATAACAGAATGAATTAGATCAATGGCTGAAATTAATTGCACACATTTTAATAAAAAATGTTAATTTCACTCACCCACTTAAATTTATCAAAAAGTGATTTTAATGTTCTAAAGTCACATTAAATGTTTTTTAAGTCATTTAATGCAAGTTCACTTTATTTCCTTTCACTAGGTGACTAAAGGCTAAAGTCACCAAGGGGAACACTTTCCTAGGTACAAAACTAACACTCCCTCTTACCGAGGAAGGTGTTTTGCACCACTCCCAACTTGTCTCTGAAGAAGACAAACTTGCCCCTCCCCAAAGACTTCATCAGAATGTCTGCTACCTGCTCATCTGTGGAAATGTACTAAAGCATCACTGCCCCTCTTTGAACATAGTCTCGGATGAAATGATACCTGATCTCAATGTGCTTTGACCTGTCATGGAAAACCGGATTCTCAGAGAGCTGGATGCAACTCTGATTGTCACAGTAAATCAGTGTAGGCCTAAGCTCCTGACCAAATAGATTCACCAGCAACTTGCGAAGCCACAAGGCTTCGTAGCTGGCCAAACTGGCTGCCATGTACTCAACCTCTTCATTACTCAATGCAACGGACTTCTGCTTCCGACTGAACCACGACACTGCTGCCCAACCCAATCTAAAACAACATCCGGAAACGCTCTTCCGGTCTGCCACATTGCCTGCCCAATCTAAATCTGTATAGCCAACCAATCTGATCCCCTCTGACCTCCTGTAGTCCAAACCAAAATCCACCATCCCTGAAATATAGCATAACACATGTTTTGCAGTGACCCAATGCACACTCCTAGGCTCAACCATGACCTGGCTAAGAGTGTTCATTGCAAAACACATATCTGGTTGAGTGTTGACCAAATACATCAATGACCCGATAAGCTGACGGTACAAAGTAAGATCCACCAACTCTCCCTCAGAAGCATGAAGCTTCTTCTAGTTGGTGATCATAGGTGTCGACATAGGCCTGCAATCCTCCATCCTGAATCTCCTCAAAATATCAACCGCATACTTTCCTTGCCCCAGGAAAATATGTCCAGGCTCTTGCCAAACCTCCAATCCCAAAAAATAATGCATCAGCCCAATATCAGCCATCTCGTACTCTGCTGCAAGATCTTTCTTGCAAGTTGCAATGGGTCTCTCTCTCCTTGTGATAAACAAGTCATCAACATATAGCAGAAGAACAAGCGAATCATCTCCAACCATGATGAAGTAGAGATTCGGATCTGCTTCACTCTTCTGAAACCCCATATTCAGCAAGTAAGAATCAATCCTGGAGTACCAAGCTCTTGGAGCTTGCTTTAGCCCGTAAAGGGCCTTCTTCAACCTGCATACACGTGTCTCTCTATCATATATCTCAAAGCCCTGAGGCTGCTCAATGTAAATCTCCTCCTGTATGATCCCATTGAGAAATGCGGTCTTCACATCTATCTGATGGATCTTCCAACCCATTTCCGCTACAATGGAGATCAAGATCCTGATAGAAGTATATCGAGCAACCGGCGCAAAAGTCTCATCATAATCAATGCCCTCAACCTGTGAAAACCCCCGGGCTACAAACCTGGCTTTGTACTTCTCCACACTCCCATCTGCCGCATGCTTCAGCTTGTAAAGCCAACGAGAAGTCACCACTGACTTCCCGTCCGGTCTCGGAACAATCTCCCATACATCATTCTTCATGATGGAATGGTACTCATCCATCATGGCATCTCTCCCTATCGAATGCTGGGAGGCCTTCTCGAAAGTAGAAGGCTCAGAATCTCGTGTACTAGCCACCAACAACATGCCCAATCTGTCAGGCATCTTGATGGCTCTCACCTCATCCCTGGGTATCCTAGCCTTTAAGGCATCCTTCAAGGTCTCCTAAAGCCACTTAGGCTTCTTCTTCCCTGAAGGTTCTTCCCACACTGGCCTGTCCTCATCTGAAGAACTACCAGAGCTAGAAACCCCAGTCACCTGTGAACCTGAAGCTGGTGTGCCAACACTAGGTGTACCCTGTAATCCTGATCTCGATCTCGATCCCCTGTAAGGTGTACCTGTAATAGTAGACCCATCACCTGTCCCCGAAGACCCTGCTGGCCTAACCACTGAACCTGGTGAACCTATGCCAACACTCTGTGGTCCCATAACCCCAGAAACCTATGATCCTGATTGCTGCGTAGATGGAACTTGTGCCACAACCTGAGGTGCAGGGACCTGCTGCTCTCCTTGCTCTGACTCTCTCGACCTCCTGAAGGCTCGCTCCTCCTCAAACTTCACATCTCTTCTCACCATCACTTTCCTCTGAGAGGGAAGGTAAATACGGAAAGCCTTCGCAGTCTCATCATAACCCACAAAGATGGCCTTCTCTGCAGTGGGCTCCAACTTTGTCCTCTTCTTTGAAGGGACATGAGAGTAAGTCAGTCTACCAAATATACGAAAATGGCCAACTTCAGGCTTCTTGTCTGAAAAGCACTCCTCAGGTGTCATGTTCCCCACAGCACGATGGGGACTCCTGTTCTGAAGGTACACAGCGGTGCTGCAAGCCTCAGCCCAGAGAAAGAAAGGAAGTGATTGGTCATGTAGCATAGCTCGGGCTGCTCCAATAATGGATCTATTCTTCCTCTCTGCTACTCCATTTTGCTCTGGAGTATACGGAACTGTCAACTGTCTCTTGATCCCCTCTTGTCTACAAAATCCATCAAACTCCTTGGAGGTATACTCACCCTCGTTATTTGATCTCAAGACTCGGATCTTCCTCCCTGTTTGGTTCTCCACAAGAGCTTTGAACTCTTGGAACCTTTGCAAGACTTCCTCAGACTTCTTGCTCTTTAGAAAGTAGATCCAGGTCTTCCTGGAATGGTGATCGATGAATGTCACATAATACTCGTATCCCTTCAGGGACACAGAAGACATAGGTCCGCATGAGTTTGAATGTATCAAGTCAAGAGTACCAGTTGACTTGCTATCGCTGCTCGGAAAAGTAGTCTTGGTGTACTTTCCCAAAGCACACCACCCCCTGCACACATTGCCCTGACCTCTGCTGAACTCTGGTAACCCTATCACCATGTGCCTCAACAACCCCAAGGATGGATGATGTAAGTGAGCCATCCTCCTATGCCAAAGCTCACACAACTCACTGCTGCTGCTATGTGCCAAGGCATGCTGCGGCTGAAACAAGAGCCTATATAGTTTCCCACATCTCGCTCAAATGGCAACTGAAGCAGATGGTCCTGCAGTCTTGGGAAACATATGCATGTGTCCATCTAGGAAAGACACCCCAAGACCTTGATCCTCGATCATGGAAACTGACACTAGGTTCTTCTTTAGCCCAGGTACATACAATACATCCCACAATAGCATGGGACTCATGGACTCCTAAGTCATAGTCACAAAGTTCATGTTCTAAGTGCTTATCTAGGAAAGGTGTAATATCTTGATCTTGGTTTCTATGTCGGTAAACTTGGATGGTGGGTTGTGTTGTGTTGCAAACCATTTTTTCTTGTTCATCCCAATATTCTTCTTTAAGTAGGATTCTACGAAAATCTTCTTCATTAGTGAAATCTTCAACTAAATTTATACCTTGATCTTCAGGGTCAAAGACTTCTGGATGTTCCTCAAGCTCCTCGCAAATGGTCATATTCTTATTTTCTGTGGCTTCATTCCTCTTAGGGGATTGTCTATTATTGTCATCTATAGGTCTTGTTTGATTTTTCCAATAAGGTCTTGGGTCGTAGGAATTTCTATATCGGTCATTGTCCCTAGTACTTGCTATGTCTTTGGTGAACAATGTAAGACTTTTCTTCATTTCAAACATCCCTTCTAGAGTAGGTTTTTCTTCAGCAACTGGTTCTTTAGCCTTCCTGGGTTTTGATTCACTACGGGAGGAAGAGGGAGCATAAGCATCAAAGAAATTTTTCTTTCCCATAGAGGCTATATTTGCTTCTTCTTTCTTAGCCCAGGTTCGAGCTGTTTTGAGGTCGTTAGGGTTCTTTTCCTTAAGGTTTAGACCAAACCATCATTCAAAGGCATTTAGGTAAAGGATAAGGATAACTTGTTGTATGGGTCTTAGGTCTTGGGGAACGTTAGAGACAACTTTATCAAATCTTATGTTGAATTCTTGGATTGTCTCATTCTCTTTCTTCATAACCTCAAAGAGTTGATTTAAGAGGAACCTATTGTTAGGCTTGGACGATTAATCTTCAATGAGTTTCTTGGTAAAGGTATCATACCCATCTATCGACCCTGGAGGCAATCTATCAAACCATCCTCGGGCATCTCCTTCTAAGGATGATTTAAGGGCTACCATGTAAACGTCTTCAGCTTCAGCCCCATATGCATCCATATAATTCCATACCGAATCAATGCGTTCTTTGTTAGGAATCGTAGACGAACCATTAAACTTCAGAAGTTTATCGAAGTATTTCTCAGGCATGTCATGAGGAGCACCTTGAATCTGTGAGAAATCGAAAGGAGATGTCCTGGTTCGGCTTCCGAAATGCCTAGGTCCTGCTAGGGGATTGGTATGAGCCATTTGAGGATTTACTCTAGGTGGACTGTAAAGAGGAGTAGGAGAATTCGAACTATTGGTTGGAGAATCAGATCGGATGAACAAAGGACTTGATTGAAATGCTTCTGGAGGGTTATCTAAAATTTGTCTTGGTGAATTAAGCACCCTCCAAAAGAAATTAGATGATTGATCTTTAAGGTTCTTATTTCAGGTATAGGTTAAGGAACTTTTAGGATTACTTCGTTTTTGAAGGTTATACTCGTGGGTAGGCCCCTTAGGGTAATTGCGTTGTGGAGTGTCCAAGTGAACAAATTGCTGTGTTCACCAAAAATTCAATGTCGTAGGAGAGATACAAATAATATAGTGATCGTGTAGAATTAAACAATTGAAAATGCAATCACTAGATTTTAAACCGGATGTGATATGAATGAATATAAAAAATGAACGCATTCACATACACCAAAGGTAGGCAAGCCTCTACCGCCCAACGCCAAAAATGTTGGCAAAGAACGAGAGTAGAACTTAAGATAAATGTCGAACCAAGGTAGGCCTCTACCTCCCTGACAACGGTGCCAAAAATATTATCACAGATCTTGTAGTTGCCCCGTAGAGTAATCCTATATAGGATGGCAGAGGGGACAGGCAACCAAAGCCGTGACATAAGAACACCCAAACCCCCACAAGATGGATGGTTGTCACACTGGTTGCGATATCCTTTGCTTTATACAATTGAAGCCCAAGTGACAAAGGGGGAGACCCTAACCTATCTTGAAAGAACAGACCTAAAGCAAATCACCATATCAAACCCTAACGAAGAATACATAAGGTGAGTGCACGAAACCCTAGATTTAAGTGATAAGCCACAAATTAAGGAATGATTGAGTATAGGTGGTTTATGATATTGGTAATGTTACTCAAGCCAAATGAAACAGTGACTTATGGATTTAACAATTGGATCTAGGATCATTGTGTTTGTTCAATGGATCAACCCGAGACCTTGAGGGGATTTAAGCAAAAAAATCGAAAATTCTCAGGATAGGTTGAATCGAAGAATTAAGGCTTTCAACACACTTACATGGAGGAAATATTCAACTAGATGACAAAATCCAAGCAAAACCATAAAAGGACACACAGGGAACTTGTTGCCAGATTAAGAAGGGTGCTTTCTCTGCCAAGGATCAGTGCCTAAGATGCGAAAATGGAGTCCAATGTTGATGCCTAGGAGGGAGAGAGAGTTATTCCGTATGTCCAACAAAACCCAGATCGCCAAATTTGCAGATTCCCAGTGCAAATTGGTCCGTTGATTTTCCTACTTCCTAAGAGTGTTTTTTTTTATAGTAAAATGGTGATGGGCAATGCATGAAAAATTAAAATATGGAAAACTAACTTGAGAGACATGCCTAAATTTGATAGACAAGATCCTGGATGATGGAGAATGTCTTCTTTCTGATCAAATGAAAGTTCCGAGCAAGGATTTGATGATTTGAAGTTCTGCTCAGTGATCCTAGCGCCCCCTTCTACCTGCCATGTAATATCCCAAATACTGATATTCTCTGATGTTCTATGATAGTGCTGACTCGCACACTCAATCTCATACAAATTTGCAAAATAACTGTGCATGCAAACTCGCCATGCAAAAATGCCCTAAAATATAGCTGAATTAGGGCTAGAGGTTTGCAGAGAGAAATTAACACTTACCACTAATATTCTGGCTGATAATGAGAATGATGCCTCAGTTTCGGAAGGAAACTGAGATTTGAAGGCCCAACAGCTGATTAGGGCTTTCTGGCTGAAAACCCCCTCTTACGGCTGCACCCGTGTCCCTGCAACGATCTATACCATGTACTAGATAACTGATGAATGAATGAAGAACAAGTGGTGAACCTGTATGGCTTACCCGGAATAAGACTAGGACAGATGTTTCACTGCCGAAATCCTGTTAGCTGAAGACTCCGTCTCCAACCCCAACTGCTGTGCTGCACGCTGTGTTGCTATCCAAGAGCTCCCAAAATAATAATAATCAAAAGTGAAGTCTCCTCTTGCTTTCTCCTCTATTTATAAAGTTCAACTGCGTAAAACCCTAATCTTTGACCTAATTAGGTCACTTTATCTTCTAATTTGTCGTTGACTTGCATGCATGTCACTTTATCTTCTAATTTGCCGTTGACTTGCATGCATGCGGAGGGAGACTTAAATAGTGCATGCATCATTAAAATAATGCTGGGATGGCATGCATGTCATTTTTAGGGTTCGCATACATCTCACTTTTAGGGTTTGCATGCATGCCATTTTTAGGGTTTGCATGCATGTCACTTTTGGGAACATTACAGTCCTCCCTTGCCAAAGATTGCTTGTCCTCAAGCAATGCCAACGCAAATCCACAATCATTCAACTGAACCAACTGAATCCGAGGATGATCCCGGGGTCCCAAGTTATCCTAGGAGATCTGTAGCACTGAACAAATGTCTTAAAGACAAAGTAGAAATAAACTTCAAATAACTGGCATATTCCCTTGAAAAATTCAATGCTGATTGTTTCCAACTTTTGTATTAGTCTTGCATATTTATTCATCCATCTTAGAAGAGACACACAAGATCTTGTTAGACCTTCAATCTCTTCATGTTTCCAATTTCTGGATGATGTGCTCCCTTTAAGTGTTGGATTGGATACACGGCTTGGGAGTTGGCTATCTTTATCAATAAAATCTGCAAGAAGATCTTCATTTTGATATTTCTAAATATCATACAGGAGTTCCTTCTGAAGCTGTTTGTCTGCTACCAGTATTTCATCTATTTCGCTCTTGGACTCTTTTAGAATAATACGTAAGCAGTCCATTAAGTAGCCCGTCAAATGACTGTTCTTGCTCTCAAGCAACCTTTTGAGTTCTATGAAAATTGGGATAGCATTTTGGACCAAATTTTTCTTTACAACCTGAGTTACAACTCGCCCTTTTGATGCTGCAAAAGTTGTTGCTCCACTTTCTTCTTCCAGCTCCATATTCTCAGCTACCCCTCCAGCTGCTCGATTACCTTGAATTTGTATCTCCTTGCATGCAAGTATTTGCAGTGCATCCTGCAATACACACTGTGAAGCAAAATCGTCGAGATCAAGCAAACCATCAGCTGCAGAAGCAAGTATTTCTGCACAAAGCTTAGCTGAAGTTGCCAATAGATGCTCAGGTTGTATTTGCTTTAACAAGGATACATAGATATGCATGCGCTTTAAAAAAACTGCTTCATTGTTACCTCTTAACCAAAATAGATGGCGTTCAGCCTCTGAAGTTTGTAATGCCTCAATGTGACTGGCATGTAAATGGCAATCATTCAATATAAAGATGGCCTCCACAAAGCTGTTATAAGCAAGTAGCGGTGCCTTTGTTTTCAGGACGCTTCCAAAAAGGAAATCTGCCAACTGGCGTATCTTTTCAGATTCATCAACCAGAGCCAACAGAAAACGATGAAACAGCATCCCTTTCCACTTTACATAATCCCTCTGCAATAATTGGGCAAGAAGTATAAATGCTTGCCTCCTTACAAGCTCACAAGAATCACGAAGAGATTTTGTCAATTTGGCAATGCCGCCATCTACAAGAGCAGTGTATCGGACACAAAAATCAGTCATTGCCACCATAATATTGTTACGAACAGCCGAAGAATCAGTGACTTCGAGCTCCTATACAAAGAGAGGAATGCAAAACTTCGCAAGTTTATCATCTGCAAGGCAGATTTTTCCCAAAGTTACCCAAGATTGTGTATACACAGCAGGTGCAACTTGTTTTGGCAACAAAGACATCCTCCCATGTTTTGCACCTCCTGCACTTGAGCCTTTAGATGTGACCATAGCTTGCAGTAACGTAACAAGGTGACCTAGTTTAGCTGTCGGGCAAACAAGAACTAGTGCACCAACTTTGAAAATTGCAGTAACAACCTGTATTGACAGGCTCAAAATGTCTGAAGATTTTGACTTGCCTTTCTTTTTTGTTCGTGACTTGGTTTTGCTAGTAGGCCGGGGTGTCTTAAAGCTGTCATTTTTATCAGCATTTGAAAACTGTGATATATATTCATCCAATATTTCCTCAGATTTTGCAAGCAGCTGATCAAGTAGCTGCCAATGATGGCACAGAAATTTCCAACCAACTGCCTTAGGAGTAAATGCTGAAACTTCAGAGAGCAACATCCAAGCACCAGGGGGAGTAGTCCATTTCTCTATAGGTACTGAATACTTCAATGATACAGATTCAGATGTGGTGATGATGTTCTGAAGAGCAAGGGCAATTCCAACCTTCAATCGCCCCTTCTTTCCCAACATTGTGCATATTCCCTTCACACAGGATGCTACATTTCCATCAGATATTCCTTTTAGTAAGGTCAGGACACCTTGGGGGAACAATGTGTCCATCTCCTGAGCTGGACCTTGAGATGAAGACATATCAGAGAACTTTAAACGTTTACCAGATGCATTCTGAGCTGCAACTGAAGTGATTCTGTCCAAGACAAGCTCTTGAAATAGATTCAGAGGCATAAAAGTCACCCTCCCACCTTTCTCAGCAGTTAGGTATCTGATAATTCTGGTTGAGATCTCGTCTGAATCTACTACATCATGAAAGAAGCTATTCCCAGCTGTAACTTCCACAGCAGTGAAAAATTTATCATCGCAATCCAGCAATTCACAGATTGGACCAAAGACACCAGGGATGCTGTGAACCCTGCAAATTCTTCTGACTGAATTAAGGCCCCTTCTTATATCGCCAGGAGCAGCATGGTCCAAACTTTTTTCTGCCTTCACAATTTCTGACTTTAATCTATAAATTTCGGGCGTGAGTTGATTCTCCTGCTTCCAGAGTTTCTTTCGAGTCTCGTGTAATTCATCCCTCTCTATTTTAAGAGTAGCAACATCTCCCTAGCACTTGGAAATAAGTGACTCTTGATCCTTCACTTCTGCTGAGCGAGCTTCTATATTTTTGTCCCGTTGGGCGAACTCCTCATTGAGTTGTCCTATCTCCTCCTGGAGCTTTTCTTCTTGAGCTGTAGTTGATGATAGTACACGCTGTAGATCATCAATCTCTTTCTGCAACCACTGTCTCTGGCGGCTTTGCTTGAAAATTGTGTTGCACGTCCTTGTTTTTGGTACAAAAGACTCAGTTGCTTTTCGCGTTCCATAATCCCTCTAGTTATCTCCTCTTCTTCAATCAATTGCTGTTCATGCAAGGGCCTAACTTTTTCCAGTTCTCTTCTTTGTTTTTGAATCTCTTTTTCAAGGCTTTTTAGTTTCTTCGCTACATCCTCCTTCATCCGTCCTTCTCCATTGATTTTCTCTTCTAAATCTCTGACATCCAGCTCAGCTTTTGCATGTCTTTTCATTGCTTCTGTCTTTCGCTTCTCTGCTGCATCCTTCTCCTTCACCATGACTTGAGATTCCTTGCTTAAATTTTTCAGATCTTTTTCCAATGTCTTAAAATGCTTGTGTGCCTCAAGAACACTATTATACGTACTTGTTGATTTTTCTGATACTTTAGTTCGAGCTTCTTCAATCACTATGCCTTTAAGGAGATCCTCATCCAAATCTTTGGGCTGGCTCCCGAACTGGATGGTGTAATAATCTTGAAAGGACAATGCCGCACATACCTCATCACCCAAGGCTAGGTACTC
>LPNX011217743.1:167108-191441 GCA_001517045.1 Pseudotsuga menziesii | reverse complement strand
GGATATTTAGCTTCCACAATCATGCCAGCAGCCTTGCAAACAGGTGCATTGTCCGTGATGATTTGTACACACGAATCAACACCTACTTCTTCAATGGTTCTGATGAATAAATCACCCATAAATTGTGCATCCTTGTATTTCCCAAGAGCATCCACCGCTTTCAAGAACAACGGTCCATTTTGGGAAGATACCATGAAATTGATGAGTGGATGGCGTGCGGGATCCGTCCATCCATCAGAAACAATACTCACTCCAGATGAGGGCCATGTTGCTCTAATTGGCTCAAGGATTTTATCTACCTCCTTCTTTGCTTTAACCAACAATGTGGTTCTAAGCTATGTTGCAGGAAACTTGCCCCTCCCCCACGTTTCCAACCCGTTTCCTGACGGAAACTCGGAAGCCCGTACCGAACGGCAGGGAAACCCGTTTCCAATTGATGGGGACCGTTTCGCGTGTCAGAAACTCGTTTCCTTAAAACAGAAACTCGTTTCCAAGTCAAATTTCACTAAAATCCCGCGTTTCCTTCCATAGTTCGCCTAAAACACTTGTTTTTTTTAATTTTTTGGGTTTTTGCCTTTTTTGGCTACGGTTTTAGAGGCTTCTGGAATGTTCTTTATGCCTTGGGGTTTGTTATAAAATAACACCCATGCCTCCTTTTTGACATCACGGCTTATCCCCAACTCTCATTAGCAGTTCACGGTCCGTTGGCATTACTAACGGTGCATTGGCATAGCTCAAGGCTTAGGGTTCATCATCACGGATCCTTGGCTTTAGTGCATACATTATCTTGAGCAGGACGGCTCATCCTCACGGCTCTTTGGCAGCCCACGCCTCCATTTCCAGCTCATGGTGGTGGTGCAAAGGTCACGGTGGAGGCTCAAGAAGTGGACATGGTGTTGGCAGCTAGTTGGGTTGCTGAATATTGACAGTGTGGTCACGGTGGTGCCATTTTGTTTTGCAGATTGGTGGAGGATGAAGATGAGCCCGAGCATGATGACTATTAGTCTTTGGGCTTCAGCTCATGTTTCCTTTATATTTTCATTGTTCATGTTGATGTAGTATTGTACTTGTAGCCTCATATATAAAGGTTGATTTTGGAATCTGGATATATATGTATTAGCGGCTTAACCTCATTTTGAAGGTTGTTTTTCGGCTATTTCCAGTTGCATTATGGAATCGTTTATGGGTAAAATCATTGTGTTGTTTTTGGATATTACTACTTAGTATTTTGAGATGGTTCCAAGATAGTTCGAACCATCTCAAAATACAATGGTGACCGTGCAACATTGAATGAGATGAAGTTGAGGTAGAAGAAAAATGCAATGGTAAGGTCTACCTCTTCTTGCGCCTCTTGTTGGAAAATCCTATCCATTGGACCACCTGTAGATTGCCTCTTTCTTGTTTGATAAGTATCTCCACACCCATGAATGCTAGGTGGAAATGTAGTCTTGGTGCTAGAGGACTTCCTCAAAAATGGAAGAGGATCATCCTCTTTTTTCTTGCTTGCTGCTGCCACCTTCCCTAAGCCAACATTATCCTCTCTTTCCATATCCCTCCTTTGGTTAGCAGTCACCGCTTTGCATGAAGAAATCCCACAAGAAGGAAGGGCCAACAAATGGCTCTTAACCCGGAAATACGTGCTCATGAACTCATGGTTGCAAAAATTGCATCTCCAAGACACATTGCCTCCCCCACCAAGCTTTGCCCCGGGCCCATCTTTCCTTGTCACATACTTCCACAAAGGGTATTTTTTTTCTTGGGCTTGTTGTCTTGCTAAAACAGGGTTATATGGAGTATGAGCTCCACTAGCAGCCGATGGAGCACTTGACGGAGGAGAACCGGTTGTGCTTGGTGGAATAGGAGGGGAGGCCCTAGATGGTGCATTTCTCCCTTTCCTTTGACCCCTACCTCCTCCCCTAGCTGATTGAGACATTCCTTTTCTTGTGTGATGGTTGAGCTTGCAATCCTCTCCACAAATCCGCGGAAATGCACTTGGAACCGTTTGGAAACAATGGATAGCCTTCAAATCTCCTTCAAAACTCCTTCACCTGCACATAAAACTCACTCTCAATCAATTGCTTCCTTCCAAATGACAAATAGAAAGACAAAAAATTGAATTTAAGTGAACCCGGCTGTCTTTTTCCGCCGGTCACGTGTCCTGTTTTCCGGGTACGTGTCTGGTTTTCGGGACACGATGGAAGTTCGTGTCCGATTCGTTGGAAGTTCGTGTCCGGATTTAGGATTCGACCGAAAGTCGAATCGGTCTCGTGTCGGACACGAATCGTGTCCGATTCGATCCCCACGGGACACGAGGGGGCTAGAGGACGAATCCGGTTTCTTAGATGGTGGCGTTAGGAGGTTATACATGTCCTTCATTAGCATGGCCCCATGGCACAATAACAATGTGTGATCATTAATAATATCATGAAGTGATCAAATTCACTAGGACGCCCCCCTCAAAAATACCATAGTAACATAATTAGAGTACGAATACAATTTGATACGAAAAAAATACGTAACGAAAAAATCCAATATGAATAAAATACGGAAGTAGACTTCTTATATATAATATTTTTAATTAAATATACAACATTATATATAACATTTATATATAGTTAAACATATACAATATTTTTAATGAAATATTAAATATCAACCATTAAATTTTAAACTTCAAAAAATTCATTCTTTTTTTTAACATATTTCTTATAACTAAAATTACTCTTTAAAAAACAAAAATATAATGTCGTTAGTGCAAGAGAGAAAACTTACTTATTAATAGTTATTAATTATTTTAAAATTAAAGTAAATAATATTTACTACTACTTACATTTGGAATTAATTATTGAATCTTTAAATTGTGTTAGGGTTAACTTTGACTCTGAAATGAGCAAGGATGTAAGTGGTTTTGGGCACATGGTTTTGGTAACCAATAAATCTAGTGTTTCTATTATATTTGCATATTTATTTTCTTTGGCATATTTTATTCCTATTAAATTGACTTAATAAGTATGAAATTGAAAGGTAATTATCTTATAGTGTTTGAATAATTAAAATTTAGTTTTTAAAATCAATTTTCAAAATTGACCCCTATCCGTATTACACATAGATCGAATATTTGACACATTCGAATTTGTTCGGAATTTCTGTACACAAAATGCCAATATGATCGAATTATGCTACTATGAAAAATACATCAAAACGCCCTCAAAGTGAAGAAATCAAGGACGTGTGGACCTCATGTAGAGTGAAGCTGATGCCGGATGATGAAGGTGACCCCAACACTGTGCCTTGGACCAATCATATGCCATTTCCTTGCCTCATTTGCCCAAATCGATTTCCTCATTAGCCTTTTTTTTATCATGAAAATGCTGCCTTAGGAACATAAAACTGCCGATATCTCACAGGGGACCAAACTCTGAAGCCAACTGATTGCATGAATGGGTCTGGCTCCATAGTTATATGGTATAATCGACTGGCTACACCCCATGTTTCCCTCTGACGCCCTAGGTGAACTCACCATCACAATGCACTTTATTTGATTTTCCAGAGCCAAATTGCTGCAAAATGCTAAAAAAACCCACATCTCACATGCAACTACCTGAAACTGAAAACCGACTGCACCAATGGACTTAGAATGTCTAAATCAACTAGGAATGTGTACTCATACACCATATGCCCATCGCAAAGGTACGTCAAAGGCCTCATCCATGTTAGAACAACAATAATAATAAAGCATGTAATTGCTGATAATCATGAAAATAATACAAGCCATCATAGTAAACCACCATCTGAAGCATGAATACGTCTAATGGACATTGATAGACCACAAATAATCATCATCCACAACCATCGGCATAAAACTCATCCCGAACCCTCCTCCTGACTTGGTCACACTGGGTTGACCAGGTTAAGAATGAATGACCCAAGTGCTAAGCTCTAAGACTGTAAAGTACAAAATGGATATGCATGCTCATTTATCTATGTTAACAGTAAGACTCAAGTACAAGTAGCTTCTGCTGGCGATTATAAGCACAATTCATATATAAAAATAATCAAAATCAAAATGATTAGCTGCTTTAAACAAGAACCTTCACTGTATACTCATTTATAGATTTAGCCATTTTGCTAGTAAAGGGTGAAGGTGAATGAAACCAGGTAAGGCCAAGGGGATGACTTGACACTCGACACTGTACGCATCTAGGCTAAAGAACAAGGGAATCTACACAACACATAAGTTGGACTAGGTGAACAATAGGGAATGGTAGTGTCTCACAAATGGGTGGAATAATGAGAAGGCTCCACTAGACTCTAGACAAACAACCTTTTTAGCAATTTATTTGCACATCAATATACACTAGTTAACCTCTAGAGGCAGGTGCCCTGGAAATCTTTCTGGGCTTCTAGAAAATGACAAAGACATGACCCTTGTGGGTTAGTCTCACCTTGTTTCCTTGTGGAGGAAAATGAGATGTACATTATACAATGAATGAGTGCTCATCCTCTAGCCATCAATTTCTTAAAACATTTATTTTATTAACTTGCTAGCCTTCAAGAGCATGTGCCCTAGAAAACCTTTTGGGCTCCAAAAAATGACTAAGGCCTATGCCCGTTGCCAGCGAGCATCCATAGCCCTGACGGGTTTGCCTCACCTTGTTGCCCTGTGGGGGAAAATAAGCCTTACATCATACAATGGATGAATGCACATTTCTTGGCAATTGGCGTATTTTACTTTAATTTGCAGTAGTGTCTAAAGACACTTTTGTTTTGCTGGCAAGGCATCCATTTAGAATGACTTTAAGCTCTGATGCCTTAGTGTCTAAAGACACTTTTTGGTAAGACTACTTCTGTTCAAGACCTAGAGGTAGACCATCCTTGTGATAAGAATCACATAAACCAACATTGAGACACAATTTAAACATGGAGACCTATTCCAACATAGAGGTGAAGGTGGGGGAAATCCTAGATGTCACTAGTCAAGTTATAAGTCAGGGTTGAACAAGAATAAGGGAAAGACAACAGATGGAGGGAGACAGTGAAGATGGTGCCAAAACTGGCAAGCTATGTCCCTAGGGGAATGGCCAAATCCATACTACAAATAGGTCATGACCAACGAGTATACATACGAATCTCTTGGACATAACAACTAGATCATTCATGCTTTAGAATTCAGTAAGATCAATAAAGTATTGCCAACATACAACCACTGTCAATTAAGTCTCACTGCTAAAATAGACAACAGAGCAACATCAAAGTCCATATGCACAAATCCATAATATCACTTGGGTCATATACCTGCAACTGATCTGAACAATCTGAAGGGCACTGAGACAACCGCTGTTGCTATATATCATGGGCACTGTAATAACCTCTTCTTTGGGTCATGAAAAATGGCTAACCCAGTCACCGAATCTAGGGTCATGAGGCTCAATCATGGCATAGAATTGGTCAATCTGGATGCTCTGGATCTGCTGAAAGCGGGAGATCATAAACTGGTGGCTCATCATCTGCTGATCTCATAGTAAATGACTGACTCAAAGAATTGCTCAGGAACAATCTTAGCCCAGCCACCATGTGTGTGACAACAATACTTAATATTAAGATTGAAGATAATAGTACAACCATCTATTGTTGTTGTCTTTATTGTTATATCTTCTATATTAGAAGAGTTTTCAGATCGGAAACTCATTAAAATGATTGGTATCTTTTCTCGTTGAATTGTTGTGAATTTGGGGCTACTGGAAGTGAATTATTGTGATTGTTCAACTTTTTTTACACATTAATTACAATAGTCGTAAAGGATGAAAATTCTAGGGTTAAAATCCGATGAACCTTCTTGAAAGAAGGTCAATTTTAGATTTGCATTAATTGCTTATTGCAAATGAAATTTTTACATTTACATTCCTGTTAATCACTCTCTCAATGGGTTGACGAACCTTCTTGAGACCCTTGGGAAGCTTTTGCTCCAGGGACCAGGATAGACTCTACCAGTGGGACAAATAGATAGCTCTGCGAGATCTCAGAGTCGGGCTCCCCCAGATAGAGTACTACTCTCCAAGTTCGGTCAAGGAACTAGTCTTCCATTTGAAGTTTCCTTTCTCGATCTCGGGTGCTAGGAGAGTTGGATCTCCTTTCTCTTGTGCTCCCCTTAGGATCATGTACCCCAGCCCTCATGCCCTAGACACTCTTCAAAGGACATTATTCGACAATGTGTTGGCCCCTTAATGTTGGTTGATGACTCCGATGAGGGGCTTGCTTCTCGATCCACTTCTTCAGTGTGCCTCGACATCCTCTCTTTTGTATTGCACATGGTTTCAAATTTTAGCACTTGTCATGTACTTGTACCTTTTCTTAAAGGTTATTTTTGCTAGATTTTTAGATCTTTATCCCCGTTTGCTTTTGATATAGGTGTTATAGGAGTTCTCAGTTTCTCCCACACTTCCCACATAACTACACTAGATGTATCTCTTTCTAGCTCCATTGACCTAATATTGTGGTCATTTCTTGGACATCAATAAAATTATCTTCTCAAGCATCATTATATCTATGAGGTGGTTTGAGTGAGTTTAAATTAACCAAATAGATGTTGCTTTTCCCAAGTTTTCTTTTTTCTAACCTTCATTGAGTTATTCTTCTGTTGTGTTCTAATTTCTGCCTAGGTCTGAAGATATCTGAGTAGCTCAATGTACTTTCCACCATTCTCTGGGTGTAGGGAGGTAGTGATCTTAGGAATAGTTAAAGTCATTAAAATATATCGGAAGGATTTTTTATGTGAAATGATTTCTGATCCTATAGGGCTCCTGGCAGATTAATCCCGTTTCTAACTTATATCATGTGGTTGCAGTATTGGATATCGACACTGTTGGCACATTTACAATGTGCAATGCAGCATTGCAATATTTAAAGAAAGGTGGATCTGGAAAGGATCCTTTGGAAGCTGGTGTTATTTTGAACATAAGTGCGACATTGCATTATACGGCAGGATGGTACCAAATTCATGTCTCTGCAGCCAAGGTTTGTATGTAAAAGTTCCTCATGTTACGATCTCCTTCTTTTACATTACCAATTCAAGAAATGTAACTTTTTTGGCATAAACATTAGAGTGAAATTATCTCAATTACTTGAAACCTAAAGGTATATCTCAGGGTTTTGTTGTGTTTTCAGGCAGCTGTTGATAGTATCACAAGGTCCTTGGCATTAGAGTGGGGAACAGATTATGATATACGTGTGAATGGTATTGCACCTGGGCCTATCAGAGATACTCCAGGAATGGACAAACTAGCACCCGAGGAAATAGTAGATGATGCTCGATTTAAGCAACCTCTTTATAGGTTGGGAGAAAAGCAGGACATCGCCCTGGCAGCTGTTTATTTGGCATCAGATGCTGGTCTGTTTCTTGTGAACCCTTTCATTCATTATCAGACCTTAACACTTGGTAGAATGACATCTTTCACTTTTCTTCTCTCACGCTTTAATTTGTATGTCTGTTATGTTCATGTTCAAGGCATATATCATGTGTGAATCATTTATATTCTTTGATATGCTATTTTTCAAAGGTTGAATTTGCTTCTCTTAGTTACTTATTCCCAGCAGCAAAAATTCAGATAGTTAGATGAGTAAGTTGTTAGTGAGAATGATCAATGCTATGATTTCCTTCAAAGTTCACAAGAAATAGTGAGGGAGAATGGTAAACATATATTTGAGAATGGATTTTCATCTTCCCCTTTTTTGGAATGACTTCTTTCCCTCTGCTTACAATTTATATTGAATACATATATGTTTTCCATGTATGTAAATATCTTAGGTACAGATCATTCACCTTGTATATTCTTTGACCATTACAGCAATTATTATTTCAATGTCAGTCTTTCATAAACTCATTTGCTTATTGACAGCAGCACAGTTTAACATAGTTAGATGACTAATTTTGAGTAAGAATGGGCAACGCTATAGTGTCCTTCAAGGTTTCCACAAAATTAGTGAGGGAGAGTAACAAACATATATTTTGGAAGAACCGATTTTCAATTCCATTGTTTGGAAATTTAGTCCATGCTCAAAATCATAAATCCATCAGATAGGTTAACTAGACAGCAAATGACTATCACTCAGATCAGGAAAGTAGAAATGAAAAACATCTGATTCAAATTTGATAACCAGGAGAAATAATCAGAAGGGTTTCTCTTTAATTTAGGATAAATTTTAAGAGAAGGCAATAGAAAGGGAACAATCGTAGATAGCGCTAGCAACTTTTTAACATAGATAAGAATATATAATCTCTGCAAGTAATACTTTCTCGTGCTCTTTAAAATATCAAGTTAGTACTAAACCCTTTTCTGATCAGAAGTGTGTCAGATTTGGTATATAAAATTGTATCCATGGCAAGCCATTGACAGGATCTTTCCATGGCAACATATTGCCCTTAAATGCAGGGTAACCAAGAGCCTTGGATTTTGACATTGGATGCATTATAGCTTATAAAAGTGTTGCCGCCTAATTCGCACCTTGGGTCACGTGGCAGAAATCTTCAAGCCATTGGGTGCTACTTTGGGGGCAAGCTCGAGCCAAGTGCTGTCACCTGATACTCAGCTCCTCCGTCTAGGCTAACTCTTAGCGAAGCCAAGCGGGGTGGTCCCTAATAAAAAGAATCTATGGTCTTTATTCTAAGACAAGAAAAGAATCTAGGATTAAATGTGAAATGGATTAAAATGTTACCGACCAATTACTGCAAATAAATTACTCTTAGCAACCTTTAGAGAGAAGACAAATCATTCAAGACACATTGTGGAATTAACTTATGCAAGAAAAAAGAGTGAAATAGACTAGTGCCAAATGAAGAAAATGCTTTGCATATGAGGGTTGCTAGTGTAGTTTCGGTGAAAGTATTGTAGTGTCTCGGTTGGTAAATTTCAGATAATTGAATGAGTGATTAAGGGAGTGGGTTAATTGTGGGTTTGCCCCAATAAGGAAATCTCTTTTGAAACAAGCACTAAAGCGGCTTTACCAAGTGTCCAAGGGGGCGAGGCATAACCTGCCTGGAGTAGCCCCCTAACTCTATGGTATCCACCCTTTGCAACTTCTCGATTTCTCAAGAAACAAGCTTATATGGATTTTCCTATTATTTTAGTCACTCGTATCCCTTTCTAGTACAACCAGTTGATCAGACAAGCTGCATCGGTGCAGAGCATACGGGGAAGGAGCCTTCGTTTTTTTTTGACTAGGGGAATCGACAACTGGGGACGGGCTGGTACTCGCGTAACACGGGGTCCAGGGATCCAATCCCACTACCACTATAAACCTAGGTGAAACCACAGCGCCCTGAACCATGGCCCACGGGTTAATTTGGGGGGGATTTGAACTCATGACCTTCCATTCACAATCACTTCCATTTACCACTTGCTCTGCCCCCCCATGGGCCGGGGAAGGAGCCTTCGTTAATTTTTATTAAAAGTCCTAATGTGGTGCTTATTAGCTAACTACTTACGGTTGCGAGTCTCTTTCCCCCTTTTGGGATACTTGGGAGAGCACAACCGGGTAAATTTTAAAATTTAAAGAAACAATAAAAGAAAGGAAATGCTTTCTAATTAATCCTACCACGAATCTCTTTCCCCCTTTCAGGATACTCGAGAGAGCGTGGGGTAAGTATTTTTTTTTCCCTCTGATAAAATAAACAACCAAATCGACAATAAAAATTAAACTAGCTAAAACACAAAAAATCACGAAAGAAGACATCGACGCGAATCCCCCTTGGGGGGATGAGTGGGCTCCTAGGAGCCTACTCAAATCTTTATTAATTTTTTACAATATGGAAGAAGTGCACTTTGGTCCTTATAATTTGGATCCAAAGGCTTACAAATTTGGTGAAAAAAGATTTTTGTGAAGAAAGGAGCTTCGTTGGGTCTTCTATTTGTTTAAATTCTTGAAATTTTGCAAGCACCTCCTCTTTTTTTTTTTGCTAATTTAGGAGTATCCTTGAACGACCTTCGAAAAATTCCTAAAAAAAAATCTAGTTTAGTGTTGAGAAAAATAACCAAGGAAAGCAAGGATCTTGGCTTGCTTTTGGGAACCAATACAATGCACTAGATGCTTGATGTAAAAGTTAAAGATCTTAAAGAAAATGCTCCTTTCATGCAAACGTAAAATCTATCTTTAAGATGATTGCAACAAATTGAAATTTTCTTAAGCTAGATCTACTTCATACGGATGAAAACTTGAACAAGCTTGAGATCTAAAACTTTCAACTTGAAGATGAGACCTAGGAAATGATTAGTTCTTTTTAACAAAACCGGATCTACATTCACAAGTGATGGTAACAAGAAGTAGAAAGAAGGGTTTGAGAGAAGGTGAAGTAACCAAGACTTCTTGAATCTTGAACCCAGAAGCCGTTATGAGTGGATCAAAGAGGGGTTTTGTCTTTCTTTTTGATATCTAGAATGAAGAAGAAGTCAATTTAGAATCTCCTTTCCAGAATGAAGCACCTGAAAACTTAGTATAAACTTGCCACAAAGAAACTTGTCAAATCTGTAAGGCCTACACTCAAGTTTAGGAGATCATGCATGTAAACAAACTCAACATGAAAATCCATTAGTCTTCAAGCATAAACACATAAATGAAAGAGCTAAAATGTATCCATTCAACTCTTCATTCATATAGATTAGAAACAATCACTTTTAAGGTAGTGAATAGACAAGCACAAAATAGACAAATCTACCTAAGCTACGATTACCCCAATGAAGCACTAAGACAAACAACATCCACACAACCAAGATGATACACACATGTAGCCTCCAAAGCTCTTATTCATTAAAAGAGAAACACATCTACAATAGCAAAATGGAAGAGCTTCAATCCTTTCGTCCAAAAGAAGAGGAATGAGCTCGTTTAAATAGGAATTGAGAGACCCAGAGGGGCGCTTCCATGACTAGAGATGAAGTGGGCGTGAACTAGAGATGAATCGTAGTCTTTGTTGGAGTTCACGAGTTAATTGTGGAATGTGATGAAGTTTGTTGGAAAGATCACTATGGAGGAGGCACCACCTCTCATGAGGTAGGCGACCTCCCTCCAATAGTCGCCACCATTCAATCAACTCCAACCACCTCTCAATTAACTTCAATCGCCAATCAATCTCACTCCCATCGCCAATCAACTAGCTCCGATTGCCAATCAACTAGCTTCAATCGCCAATCAATCTCACTCCAATCATCAATCAACTAGCTCCAATCGCTAATCAACTAACGTGGGCCACCATGACGTGAGCATGTGGGTGATACTTTGGTTTATTCGTATGGCATCCAAACTCATTTAGAAGTGACGCTTTTTCACTTAGGATGAGGTCATCAACATGGGGACAAACAATGCGATGTCACCCAATATATTTAAGATGTCCCCTCTTTGACTTTTTCAAACTTTGTCTTGTGCTAAAATGCCTCATTTTTAACAGTAAAATGTCATTTTGATGCTTCGTTAGTGAAAAATGACTTTAAGAGACTTTTTAATCACCCGAAGCACACGAAAAGTGGGTCCCAAGGTAAAGAGTATGCTCTGAGTGTGAAAACGAGCATATCCACACCAAATTCCACCTTCGGATCAAGTTTTTATGCCATTTACAATTTTTTTAATTAAACCATTAAAAATGGCCTAAAAACGATATTTTTTTCCTCGGAATTGAACAGAAACCTAGGGAGAACCTAGTACATGTCCATACAACGCAAAATTTATCCCTATCATGCTCATATACATTGACACCTAGACTCTAATAACCTCTTGTTATCACATATATAGTAGCCGGGCTACCATATTCTATTTTTCAGATTTCAGTACACTTTTCAGCGAGTTCCCTTACTTATGAGATGCTAAGATGAGCATTTATGATGGATCATTATTTGATGATGGACTATAGTACTCTCCCATGCCATGACTGAGTCTTAGGACACTCAGATTTGAGGACTGATGTAGTCATTTAGCCATTTGCAGAGCAGTCAGTAGTGCCCAGAGTTGCATCAATAGCTTATAATTGGATAGATGTTGGTTCAGATTGATTATTTACATGTGTATGACTCAACAGATATTATCTTGTGTTATGGTTATCATTGCTTTTATCTCATTCTTGTGACATGTCTTAGCATCTAGTGTCATGATCTGGCGGTCATATAAATATGTGGACTTGGATGTATTGATATTATGTATGTATGTCTCTACTTAAACCCAGAAGTTCTTGACCCATACTCATTGGTTTTACCCTTCTTAGGGAGAATAGAGGTGATCATTCCCACCATACTTTGGCTTGCTAGTGTTGGTTTCATTGTTCACTATCTCCACCCATCCATCTCCTTCCAGTTATGTTTTTAGCCCGACCTACTACTTGACTTGTGGCATGGAGGACCTTTCCCCACTAGAGCTTCTTTGTTGGACAAGCTTCCCTGTTTATTTGTGTCTCGGCTCTGAGTTGCCTAGGTTGTGTTAGCTAAACCTGAAACAAATAGCGTTGCCATCAATACAATGTATTTGGAAATGAAATGAATATCTTATGAAAAAAGCCCATTCATGAAAAGTAGTGTTTTTAAATATACATGAGTGCAAGGCAAGCCTAATGAAACTGGCTTTGAAGTATATTGAAATGAATATCTTGTGAAAAACCATTCATGAAAAGTAGTGTTTTTAAACATACATGAATGCATGAAGCCTCAATAATAAAAATCCGTGTAATAAATGCATGAACCAAGGCTATGGAAATTCGAAGGCCCAAAAAGCAATGGTTCTTAAAAAGTTATATCTAAAGATTGCTGGCCTCACTTGTATTTGATTTGGATTATGAGCATTTGTCAAGGTGAATAAGCACCTTTGAATGTAACTTATCCATTTGTGAGACACTGCCATCCCTTGTGTTGTTGCTTGTCCGACATATGCTAGAGTGAGTACCCCCTTTCCATATCCAAAGTGTCACAATGTCAAGTTGGTAGTCACCCTTTATCCTAACCATTTGATTTCTAGCCGTCACCCTTCACTAGCAAATTGATTACAACTATGAAGTGAGTATGGTCTTGAAAGTCTAGTCCGAGTTATAGTTAATTAATGAAACTCTATATTTGGTTGATAGGTTGCCAGTGAAATGATTGCTACTTGTTATAATTGTTATTTGAATGAGTTGTAGAGCATATCTTAACCTTTGAACACTTGCAGCAGATGGATGTTAGCCTAGCTTATATTATTGATTATTTGAGCATTTACAGATAATTATTCAATCTGTTTGGGCATATTGGATATTGAACGTGATCATGCAGAGATCGGTAGGGTGTATGAGTATGCACCTTAGATGGATTTGGGCTCCTTGAGTCCAATGAGACAGTTTATTTTCAGTTCCGGGAAGTTACAGTGACGATTTGTCTTAGTGTACCATTCTGGTGGAGTTTTGCCATGCTGAATGGCTTGTCAAAGCAGAGAGGTGATTTGATTGGTTCACCTAGGGCGCTGTATGAGGAGGGGGTGGTCCAACCACTTGTTTTTACCATATTACCCCCCTTTCAGAGACCCTGGTGGGCTCAGTTTGACAACGTTGGCACTCTAGGAGGCAGTTTTGGCCATATCACATTTCTTGAGGTAGATTTAACCATATCACTGAAGAATTCGATTTGGGCTATTGAGGCAAGGAAATGGCATGGGATGAGTTTTGATGATGAGTGTGATGTCTTCCACTCCTTCTCCAGCAATTTCAGCCCCTGGATGGACCCACATCCATCTCTCCGGCATATTTTATTATTTTCTGGAGCTTTTGGAGGCTTAGGATTTCCTCAGAGAGGCACTATTTTGCATTTAAAAAATTATATTTATTTTATTGTGCCATGGGGACACACTAGGGGAGTTAGTTAACACCCCTTGGACCCACCATGAGCTTTATTTATTTTTGATTGAGTGGGATCCCCTCTCCTAAGGTGATTTGGTCCACTAATATATTATATTATTGTATTGATCCATGTTCTTTATGTTGAGCTCATCTCAACCGTTGATTATAACATTTTTATCTTTTAATCTTAGCCACCCATTTTGAAAAGTGGTTATGATTTTGGCATCTCTCATTCCTATTTAAAGGAGAGAGCTTCTCATTGTAAAAGGGGTCATTGGCTCTTGGATCTGGATAATAGAAAAACTATTCTTGTGGAAATTCTTGGATCTCCTTTGCATCTAGTGTTCTTCTATGGTGATTGGAAATTCTATTGCTTCCTAGCATTTGGGTATTTGTTGTGAGATCTATATTTTTTTGGAAACATTGTTTTGTCTACAGGAGGGCGACTTCACTTGGGCGTTTTTGCAGGGCTTCCTCAACTCGCTTGTTTGGCATCGCTTGTATCAGGGGGGTTTCATTAGTATCATTGTGATCTATGATTTCATCTTGCTATTTTTCTGTAGCATTTGTTCTTTTTTCTTGACGCATCAAATTTGATATGGTTGACGTTTGTTGCGCAGGAGAGAGGGTGCATTGGCTTCCTTGGGCAAATCGTTTTACATAGAGGCTCCTTCCAAATCTTGTCAAATTGATCGGGACGACATAGATCATCATCATCAAGGCATCTACAAGGTTATCTAGGTAAGATCTACAGGTTAGTTCTTCTTCTCTTGATCTCAATCCATGGGCATCTTCATTTTCATGTTAAAACCCTAAATATAAAAAATAAAAAATATTATAGATCAAACTGCTTTATTTTTTGGCAAACCATTTCTGGGTTTTGTAGATCGGGTCAAACCCTAAGTGGGTCTTCCTAGACGTTGTGCTTAGGTGACTCCATTGGGCCCAAATCCCAAGCCACTGCTCTTTAAACCCTAGCGCAACCCTTCATTTGGCCATTTTCTCTTGCGATTTGATCTTGTACTTGAGGTTCGGGTACTTTGATATTGTTATACCTTCCTTCGAGTCTATCTCGTGGTACTAGGTAGCCCCAATCATGTTCTTACCCTCCCTGCATTGGTCACATTTCCCAAGGCAGTGGATATTGTCATCTTTTGCTTGTACCTTGATTTTGGATCTAGTAATAGGCTCATAAGTCACTTGTATTTCAAACTTGGGATCAATTTCATATCTCATAAACCCCTGATGCAAGCCCTAATTCACCTTGTGACTTCATCCATAGATCTAGGGTTTACTTCACCTTACACCTTACGTACTTCAACTCCATTTGATTTGATCTGGTGTTTTGGTTTGATCTTTCCTGTCGGGAGTAGATCTGAGTCTCCCCCATTGTTGTCTTACCCTAGCGCAACCCTTCATTTGGCCATTTTCTCTTGCGATTTGATCTTGTACTTGAGGTTCGGGCACTTTGATATTGTTATACCTTCCTTCGAGTCTATCCCGTGGTACTAGGTAGCCCCAATCATGTTCTTACCCTCCCTGCATTGGTCACATTTCCCAAGGCAGTGGATATTGTCATCTTTTGCTAGTACCTTGATTTTGGATCTAGTAATAGGCTCATAAGTCACTTGTATTTCAAACTTGGATCAATTTCATATCTCATAAACCCCTGATCCAAGCCCTAATTCACCTTGTGACTTCATCCATAGATCTAGGGTTTACTTCACCATACACCTTACATACTTTAACTCCATTTGATTTGATCTGGTGTTTTGGTCTGATCTTTCCTGTCGTGAGTAGATCTGAGTCTCCCCCATTGTTGTCTTGGGCTAAGACAACATTAAGTGAAGATTGCCTCGATTGGCGTGACAACCATCCATTTGGGAGTCAAGGCTATCTTGATTCCACCTCTTTAGTTTCCCATCCCTCTACCGTCCATCTTGGATCCACCTCATAGAGGCAACTACAAGTTTCGTGATAACACCTCCTAAGGCCTAACCACCAAGACGACTACCCCAACTTTGGAGTTATGAGTGAAAAACTCGAAAATTTCTCGTCGTTTGTTCAACAACCAATAATTATCAAGGGAAAAAACACTCTGGGCTAGTCGGATTGATATCTAAGTCTAGGAAGCCTAGTCTTGTACATACAACTCTCATGCTAGCACATTTATTACAATTTCCCCAAGGGGGTATGAACATGTGATACAAAAAAATAAAAGGGCCAAGAAGGCCTGATGGACTTTTGAGCTTTGGGTTTGAACAAGTACTTTGTTCATCTTTGTTGACTCACTTGAAAGTTCGACTGAGTGCAACTCAGGAGGCAACAAGACTAATTATTAGTCACTCAAATCCTTTTCTAATACAACTAACTGATCAGACAAAGTTGCAACGAAAGTAGAGCATACGAGGATAAGAGCCTTGCTAATTTTAAGAATTTTAGAACAAATTTTCTTGTTTATTAAGGCGCCAAGAGTCTCTTTCAGGTTTGTAAATCTTACTCGGGAAAGCAAGGGGGCTAATTTGCCAAAAAGGTAAAAATGCAGTAAATGAAATATTTTTAATTAATCTACCACGAATCTCTTTCCTCTTTTTGGGTAACTCAGGAATGTGTGGGGTTAGTATTTCTTTTCTTTGAAACAATAAAGTAAAACTACAATCAACTAAACAAGAAAGTAAAAACTAAACTAAAGCAAAAATATCAAACCATGAAAATCACGTTGACATAGATTCCCGAGGGGGAAATGGGGAGTGGGCTCTTAAGGACCCTTCTCGAAACTTTATTAAAACTTTTATAAAATTTTGAGAAGTGCATTTTGGTCCTTATAAACCGGATCCAAAGGCTTACAAAATACTAAAAAAAATGATCTTTGTGAAGAGGGGAGCTTTGTTGGGCTTCTAATGGCTTGATTTCTTGAAATTTTGCCAGAGTTTCCCCTCCCTTTTCGCTAAACCTGCAAAAACAACAATCAAAGAATGTAAAAGACACCCAAAAACACTTAAGAGTGCCTTGAGAATGTCTACAAAAAAGGACTAAATTTTTTTCAAGTAAAACTAGCTGAAAATGTTAGTTTTCACAATATTATAGCAGTATAACTTAATTGCAAATAAACAATAGGATTTCTAGAAGAAAGACAACACAGAAACTAAGAACACAAAAGTTTATTCTGGGAAACCCAATCGGGATAAACCTAGCAACCTTCGTATAGAGATGATAGCTTCTAAGAACCAAGTAGAAGAAAGAGAGAGAGAAAAGTCTCTCTAAGATAAAAAACCCATAAAACACTCCTTCTCACTTGTGCTGCGAACTTCTCTAGGAGAGAGCAAACTTGCTTGTGTTGGATGAGTGACTAAATGAGGCGCACTTGCCTTCTATTTATACACATTACAAAAACTGACTTTTACCCTAACAGGGTCTACTTGTCTAACTGACTGGGCCAACCTACCTTGGGGAAATACAAAAATAACATTTATTTTATTCTTTTATTTGCTTAATATTCCCTGGGATTTACATTGATTCTTTCTAGGGTTTACATTAGTATAATCTCCCATAGGAGGTACAAGGAAATACAATACAAGTACAATAAGAATATCTTCTAAAGTTGCACAAATTCCAACCCTCCCTCCCAACAAGGAAGGTGTTCTTCAGATATGGTCATCATCAACATCATCAACATCTGGGTCTCTTTTGTACATCTCATTTGTCTCGATCATCTCTATACATGCTGAAGGTTGTCAACACAGTCTCCGTCCATCGAGAGGTGTCATCATGTATCTGATCCACTCCGTCCATTGATAGATCTAACATCTTTGTAACTCTACACAATCCATTGGAGAGTACAATGATCCACATCTTATCTGCCACAAGTTCGTCTCTACTTGAGAACCAAGACATGCTTCACACGACCATCTACTGCCTGCTCATCTTAAGTGTCGACGGGATTTCTCCCTGTTGATTTTTTTTGAGCAGCATCGAGAGCCATTCTCTTAGGACCACGGTGTGGACTCAACCTAGAGTTGAGTGATCATTCTGTTGAATGATGATATTTGGTTCAGGACCACAATATGGACCTAGTCCAGCACTAGGGGGACTCAACCTTGAGTTGAGTGACCATTTTGTTGAATGGTGACATCTGGTCCGGGACCACGATGTGGAACCAGTCTAGCAATGGTAGACTCAGCCTAGATCTGAGTGGCCATTCTTTTGAATGGAGGCACCTTGTCAGTTACCACGAATTCACCTAGTTCGGGACTAGGGACTCAACCCGGGGATGAGGGCCATTCTCCAGGAGAATGGATGCGTTTGGTCTGTTACCAAGTATTTGACCTAGTGTCAAATTATGCAGCTTATGGCTGAGGCACCTGGTCTGTTACCAGGAAGATACTATAAGCCCTAGATCGGGTCTATGCATGTGTGACACTCTGACCCTTGATCAGTGGGCTTTGCGATCTTCTCCAATTCTTAGCTACCCTTGGTTAAGATACCCTAGTACCCGATCTTGGTGTCACACAAAGTGTGAGATAAAAGCATTGGTAATTCTTTCTGTTTATGACAATGTACTTTGAGTGGGGATGAAAGACCACCTCGACCACTTGTATTGACCACATGGCACTTGAAGAAGGCTAAAGCAAAAGTAAAAAATACTTAAGGACCCTTGGTACCACTAAGGGGTCAAAGTGAAAGTGCAAAAAGACCTTTAGTACCACTAAAGGAAAAAGTCAAAATTATAAAAGAATAAAAGAATATTATTTTGATATTTCTAATTTTGGTCCACTTACAGGTGACGCAAAGGATATAAAAGAAGATCAATCCATTTCATTATTACACACTTGCTCTCACAGGTACACTTGCTCCAACTAAAGTTTTCACAGGATATTGAAGAAAAGGACGCTGTGATGTGATGCCCTAGCATGGATGAGTCTAACTAGGGAATTCACACTTGTCTTCTATAAACCCTAAGCTAGGGTTTCATCAGTTGCAAGTTCTTATCAGTTTGGTGAGCTAGTGTTTAACCCTACCTCCTCTTCCATTCATGACTCCTTCACCAACAAAACCTCGGGCATCTATTTTCTCTCACCGGGTAGCTAAACAGAATTACGGGTAGCCCATCTTCTTTACGGCTGCCCCCTATTCTCCTCCCAGTAGCCCTCTCTAAGGGCCAGATTCTCTCTCGAACCTTGGGCAACCCATAGCAAGAACCTGTGAGGGTTCTGGGCTTGCTACACAGACTCTCGGGCAGCCTGTTAGGCATACTCGAGAGGGTGCTGTGATTGCCCAGACCCTCGGGCAGCCTAAGACAGACCCGTGAGGGTCTCAAGTATCAGCCCGCAGCCCGTGAAGGTTGCCGGGTCTGCACAAACCACTCGGGCAGCCTACGGGCCAGCCCTAAAGGACCTCGGCACGGTCAGTATGCCCTCCGGGCAACATTTTAGTAGCTCAGCAGAGCAACCAGGCAGAACGGGCAGCAAGTCGAGTAGCGGGCAACAACATTCGGGCAGTTGGGCAGGTACGGACAGGTACAGACAACAAGTACGAACAGGGCAGGAGAGAGAAAACTAATCTGGGTAGCTATAGAGGATTTTTGGGAGTTTGATCTCTCTGGACAGGAGAGAAATTTTAGGGTAGAAAGCCCTAATTTGTTAAAAAAACCATTTTTGGTATTTTTCTGTATAATTGTGGATCTGTGGTACAATCCTAGTTAGGTTTTGTGAACTTTTGGAAAATCTCAATCATCTCATTTACAAGATGAATTACTAATGCTTTTGGGGTTTTTGTCCTTTAAAGGTTTCCCTAGTGAAAAATCTTGTGTTCAATGTGTTGATGTATTGATGTTGTTTACTGCACTTGTCATTTGTTTATGTTAGTCTGCAAATTTTAAAAGTATTGATGCTAATGCCAAAATTCAACACTCCCACACTAGGATGAGAACCAGGGAGAATAGCGGTTACGAGTGTACACGACCATCTACTACCTGTTTTCTCTATTGTCGATGGGATTTCTCCCATACAAGGATGAGAACTAGAACGATTAGTGGTCACAAGTGCACACGACCATCTACTTCTTTCATGTCTCAATATGTCGATGGGATTTCTCCCATACCAGGATGAAAACCAGGGCGAGCAGAGGCCTCCAGTGTACACGACGATATGCTACCTATTCGTCTCTATTGCCGATAGGATTTCTCCCATACCAGGCCGAGAACCAGAACGAGTAGAGGTCACCAGTGTACACGACTATCTGCTACCTTCCTGTCTCACAATGTCGATGGGTTTTCTCCCATACCAGGCTAAGATCTGGAACAAGTAGAGGCACCGGTGTGAAAGCAATGTAGATGTTTGTCTCAACTTTCCTTTGTTAGGATATTTAGACAATTAAGAGTTAGTTAAGATCAACTTGTTATAATATATCCGTTAGGAAAAGTGTGTTTCTTTAGTATGCATTAGTATGAATTTGTAAATATCTCATTCAACGGTCACGATATGTTCTAGACATATAGTGATCTGATGGTTCATCTTCTCTTAGATCACAACTACCTTTGATTCGTGGCTTAACACCCGATTGGTCCATGATATCTATTTAAAGAGCATGGAGGGTCGTTGGTTAGTTGATCGATTATGAGAAGCTCATTTGTAACTTTCTTTCTTTTGCATAATAAACTGCCTCAAGTAGCTATTTGGCTGGGGCTGTGGAGTGTTTCCCTTTTGAGGGTTTAAACCATGCGAAAACATCGGTGTGTCGATTTGTGATCTGTTTGTGTGAGTGGCTGCTTTAGGTGTTCGGTCTTTTGGGAGTACCTTGTGAACTCGAACATGATATCAGAGCGTTTATGAAGAGCCGCTTCCATTAATGATCTAGATCTTGAACTGGTGTTGCCGAAGCTTTGAAAGGGTTTCTGGTTTTGGATTTTTTGTGCATTTCTGCGCTGTGGGAGGTGTTTCACTGCATCCAGAGTGCCGTTTCCATTGGGAAATAGTTTTCGTTTGATCGAAAACAATTTCTGTTTGCTCCAGATACACCCATTTGATCAGATCTGAAGGTATAATGTTACATTGACGTTTTTTTAATTTTCTCATATTTTATCAGATTTATTATCAGATTTAGTTTCAGATTGTTGCATTCCCTATCTGCGTATGCTCTTTGTCGTGCACCTTGCTCGATCACGGAAAATCAGAAACAGAAAGGAAAGGGTTTTTCTCTATTGCGTATGCTCTTTGCCGTGCATCTTGTGCGATCACGACGAGTCAGAAATAGAGAGAAAACAAAGGCATTATGGGAAAGCTAACGAGATCTAACCCCAAAAAGTGTGGCAAAGTTTTTTTTGGATTGTTTTTGTTTCGGTTTGTAGAGTGATTTGCAGGAAAAGAAGCAAGCACATAGATCGAGACCGAAGAGTAAAAAAAAAAGCCCCCTTCCTCCTTCCCATCTCTTACGTACCTTTTAATATTGGCTCACTTGGTGCAAAGTTGCTTTATTCCTTAATAGGCCTTGAGTTCAAGTTTTATTAGTTATTTTTATAAAAGTAATGTAATTTATAATTTTAAGTTACTTCATTGTAAAAGTGAATCTCACTTAAATTAAAAAAACGAGTCACTTAAGTCTTTTAGTTTTTGCTGTCATATTTAAAGTAACATCCTTGTAAAATTGAAATTCACTTATTTTACAAAAGTGATTCACTTAAAGCAAACTTTCTTATAAAGTGAGTTTAAAAGGTTAATCTTGGGAAGAGGTGGGCCTTTTTTTTGTTAGTCAATTCTTTATCTGCCATGTTACTATTGGGGTCATCTTCAACCTTTTCTTTGATCAAACATAACTTCCTCATCCAGAGTCAGTTTTCAGTGCCGTTTTGTTTGAAACAACCTGTTTTTTCGATCTCTTTACAACCAGACCATTGGTTTCTGTTTTTATAGCCATTATTTTATAATATGGCCGCCCCTTGTGATATTCTACTTACCAGTTCCAACTATTTCTCATGGAAATCTCGTATGGATGATGTTTTACGAAGTAGGGGACTTTTCAAAATTACCTCAGGGAAAGAAACATAACCCTTTTATGATGATAAGAAAACAAAATGGGCCAATAAATGTGATGAACCTCGTGGATTGATTGAGATGTCAGTCTCTACTGCTTTGCGATTTCATATATTTGGTATTGATGAACCTGATAAAGCTTGGCAAAAGTTGGAAGTTGTGTTTGGTAAACACAATGAAATTTGAGGTCATCAACTCAAAAATGAGTCGATTTCTTTAAATCCAAGTGATTTATCCTACATCCAAGATTATTTATCTAAGTACAAAACTCTTAGACTCTTATGTGCAGAATGCAAGATTAAGAGGGAAGACAAGCAATGCATTTATCATATTCTATCAAAACTTGGATCTGCATATTTTGTTTTTGTATCTACATTTTCCTCCATGAAAGAATCCTTGAATCCAACTAGATAAGCTCATACATCTTGGAATGATTAGCAATGTAGATACGTCCGGGAAATCCTTATTAGCCCAACAGAAAGAAAAGTCCAAGCCTCCCAAGAAACAAAATTTTTGCAATAATAAGCCAAACAAGGGCCCCAAACCCTCTCAGTCAACTCATTCTTTCAAAAATGACAAAGTAGCCAAGTCAAAGGGCAAGAAGACTGAGCGTCATTGCAACTATTGCGGGAAAGATAATCATGATGAATCTAAGTGTTTCAAGAAGATGGCAGCCTTGGAAGCAGCAATGAAGAAGCACCACATCAACCTAGATTCGTCTTCAGAATCGACCTCTCATGGACATGCACTTTGTGCTTTTGGTTATTCTTATACTGCATCTTCTTCTTCTACTTCAAATGAATGACTCATTGATTCTAGAGCATCTTATCATATGGCTAAGGATCAAGCCATCTTTTTTACTATGCATAAATGTAACACCAAACAAATATTTATTAGTGATGATAGATTTCTAAGTGTTGTAGGATCTGGAACAGTTCTAGTAGATAATGGTCATTTTAGTGATGTACTATGTGTTCCACGAATCTCCTGCAATTTGTTGTCAGTCTATCAAATCATTCATTCTGGTGAAGGTAAAACTGTAACGCTTACACCTCACCAAGTTGTAATCAAGGATTTTAAAGATCCTCAACTTGTCCTAGCTACTGAAATTGTTGATGATATTACTACGTTGCACAAATTTAACAACTTTGGGTCATCATTTTTTCCCTTAGTTTTTGTTGCTCATAGTGATAACTTGAACAAACTTTGGCATGAGCGATTTGGTCACTTAAATTATCGCTCATTGCAACAACTATGTAAAGACAATATGGTGACAGGTTTTTCGAAGGTATCTTGCCGAGATGGTGTTTATTCTAGTTGTGTGCTCGAAAAACATCATTGGGACAGTTTTGACAAATGTGCCTCTTGGTACACCTTGGTTCCCTTGGAGCTTGTGCATAGTGACTTGTGTGGTCCTCTTCCATCTGCTTCTTTTTCTGGTTTCAAATATTTCTTAACATTCATTGATGATTACTCTAGACGCACTTGGGTTTATTTCCTAAAACTTAAGAGCAAAGTATTTAACATGTTCTTGGCCTACAAGGCCCTTGTTGAAAAACAATCTGGTCATCAAATTCTTAAGTTAAGATCTGATAATGGAGGAGAATATGTTAACAACAAGTTCACTACTTTCTGCACTGAACAAGGAATCCAACAACAACACACTGTTCCATATACACCACAACAAAATGGTGTAGCTAAACGAAAGAACCACACTTTAAAAGAAATGGCTAATTGTATGATCCAATCTAAGGGACCAAGTCTTCAAGTTTGGGCCGAAGCCATAAATTATGCAAATTACATAGTTAATCGCACCCCCCACTAAAGCTTTACAAGGTGTCACACCGGAAGAAGCATGGAGTAAAATTAAACCAGATGTAAGTCACTTCCGTGTGTTTGGTAGTGAAGCATGAGCTCACATTCTCAATGAAAAACGGAAAGCATTGCAGCCTAAAAGTGAAAAGTGCATATTTGTTGGATATTTTGAAGATGTAAAAGGTTATAGCCTTCTTCAACCACTTTCTCATGATATAATCATTAGAAGGGATGTTAAATTTGATGAAAATTTCTTGGCCTGCGAGCCTAACTCAACGTTTGTGCCATCTTTGGTTTGGGAGCCTCGTTCGTCGATTGTGCCTTCTTCTACTTCCAACTTCCTTGACAGATTTCCAACTCCAGTCTCTGATGATGACAGTGAGGATGAAAATCCACCTCCTCCTGCTCATTTTTCTTTAGTTGCACTAGCACATTTGCTTCCTCGATGGGTCCGTTCAACATGTGAAGCAGCTCGTGATCGTGCCGGTGATCCTAGAGATCAACGTCGAACACGTTCTCAGTTCTAGCGAGCCTCTTCTCTTTTGGCTCAAGTTTCAGAAAATCATGATCCAGAGACTTTTGCAGAAGCCTCAAGAAATCCATATTGGAATGCAGCTATGGATGAAGATTATCGTTCTTTAATGGCGAAGGATA